>JZLH01S0001082.1:18234-39396 GCA_001188425.1 Eucidaris tribuloides
GGGGCGACTGTCATTACAAGGTGTACACCATGCGCGTGTATGGACTTTCAAAATGGAGCCTAAACAAGTAATTGTCTGTTAATCTCAGAACTCAGAATACCCTAAACAACTATTCAAGTCTGAAATGGAACCCTAAATAAGTATTCAAGTCTGAAAAGATACCCTTTTTTCCTGATTTTGGCGATTTTGATGCCCTTTTCGATGAACACGAGTACATCGTCCGACCGTGAAAACACTTTTTACTCGTTTTTTCACACGTGCATGGTGTACACCTTGTAGGCCTGTTATCGTTGAGAAATTCTTTAACGATATATCGGTAAGAAAATCCTTACCGATATCGATAATTATCGATAATTAATTATTGCCGAAAAATACTAGTAGGCTGAATTAACTAACCATCAAAATAATACACGTATTGTAGGTCTGTGTATGTAACAGAATGCCTCTAAACACTGTCTTCCTTACCTGAAAATATTGGGCTGATACTCTTCTCAGCATGATATTTCCGTGAAGTATTCTCCTCCTCACACGTTTTCCAAGTTAACAGGCGACTTAACTTGGTTTTCAAACCAAAAATATCAAAGCCAGATTACCAAAAATACAATTTATTTTGTCGCGCGAGATCATGCAGACCAATACACGATGTATCATTCGCTGTCCCCGCACCGTATTCCTACCACCAGCGCATGAACATGAATCACGCAAGCTGCTCAGCTGATTTGGGCGTGCGAAATTACACATGATCGTGTAGCGCACACAGCTTGCAAAATGTGGCATTTGTGATCGTTGTTTTGTGTGGTCAATGTGTAGCGCGCTGCTTCATGGTGCATGGTAGAGATACAGATCTCTGCACCACGAAGCGGCGCGCTACACATTGAACACACAAAACAACGATCACAAATGCCACATTTTGCAAGCTGTGTGCGCTACACGATCATGTGTAATTTCGCACGCCCAAATCAGCTGAGCAGCTTGCGTGATTCATGTTCATGCGCTGGTGGTAGGAATACGGTGCAGGGACAGCGAATGATACATCGTGTATTGGTCTGCATGATCTCGCACGACAAATAAATTGTATTTTTGGTAATCTGGCTTTGATATTTTGGCTGGAAAACCAGTTAAGTTGCCTGGTAACTTGGGAGACGTGTGAGGAGGAGAATATTTCACGGAAATATCACGCTGAGAAGAGTATCAGCACAATATTTTTTGGTAAAGCAAGACAGTTTTTAGAGTCGAATGTACATGCATGTAGCGTTTATTTCTGTTGTCTTGTGTGTACGTACATGTATAGTCTGCAGTACTTGTACCTCCGTGTACTCAGCTGACAGCTGATTTGGTCTATCAACAATTCGATTTTTGATGCGATTTTGAAGTTCTTCTTTAAATGCTGGAACATACAATCTATATCAAATATGTCAGTTAACCATAATACTCTCCCTTGCCATGATGGAAATCAGTCTTGGATTTGAAACAAGATTCATAAAAGTACACATAGATGTCTGTCGGCTAATATCGTTAACACAGATTCACTATCGATATATCGCTAAGACGCAAAATCAGCCGGTTATCGATAGTACTATCGATAGGGAGCATATCGATAACAGGCTTAACACCTTGTAATGACAGTGCCCCCCCCCCCCCCCCCCGAATATTTGCAAAAATTTGGCGTGGGTACTTCTCATTGTCTGTGCCATTGCAGCATGTTTGCATAGGCAATTGTTTTGCAGTTATATAAATGTAAATAATAAATTTGTTTTCCAGGACATGATACCAAAATGTTGCGCATTTCATAACTGTATATGCAGGGTGTGCAAAGTTTGTATCAACAGTTGTGCAAAATTCTAGAGGAAAGTCATAAAATATCAGTGCAGAATGTGTATGTGTCACAGTTTATGTGAGAGTGGGGTGACGCCATGACCCCCTTCCTTCGTCATTTTAGGTTAAGGTGATGACTACATTCAAACGGAAATGATTACCAGGTATATCTTGTCATTTGTGCATCATAATTTGTCCACTTTAAGGACTAATTTCAAATTAAGATTTGAAATTTTTATTGGTGTAAAATGTTACATGAAAATAAACCACCCAAAGTATGTTTAATTAACAATAATTGGTGTGAAATGTGAAACCATTCAAAATGCTTTGAATTAACATCTTTTTTGTCATTGTATAACACACTAATGTCATCATATTTATTGCAGTCAGATATAGTCTCATTATGTGTTTTTATCATTCTTTTGATTACACAGATCTTGGTGGTATGTTAATCTTACTCTTTGTTTATGTCATTGTCAGATGGACCAAACAAGTTTTGTCGACCAAAGGACCACACTGCCATGATGAATGCTTGGGAGAAGATGAAAGCGCAGCTTCAGAATGTAAGCCAATTCACGGTTATTCATCAAATAGAAAGACAAAAAATGGGTCCTAAAGCCAGGTTCTGTACAGATTGGTGGCACTTTTTCCCTTTTTCTTTTTTGCTAACTTGAAGCCTCAGTGCGGAGGGTGTCGTAGATGTAAGAATTTGTACATAATACAAATTGTATATATTTTTAATCCAAATGATGCAGTAAAAACAGTTCAGGTTTTATTCAGATTGGTAGCAATTTTCCCCCTTTAGTTCTTTTTTGCTAACTTGAAGCCTCCATGCAGAAAATGTCATAAAGATTTGCATGTAATCCAACTCATGTATGCTTTTAATTCTTACTTTGCAGTAAAAATTTTCACCATTACAAACCTAGCACAAGGAGTTTAATGTAATGTACAATAGCATGAAGTGAATTCCACTGAGAAGTCATGTGAATAATCTACAACTATATGCAAAAAGCTTGTGATCAAATGTTTTGATGTCTTATGAAAACTCAAAATGATTCTCAATGTAAAGATAATTACAAATTGTCATGATCTTATAACAATGATGCCATAGAAAATGGTACGTCATTACTAAGAAAATATTCTAAATCGTTGTTGATTATTCTGCTCTGTTTTTCGTCTTCCCAAAGGATTTTCGCAAGAGACACAAGAGAGCTGTCCGAGACCAGAAGAGCTCATCGAAGTGGAAGAAATCACAGAAGAAGTAGGAGTGATTACAGAAGAATACCGTAAGCTGGGGACTGTCATGCTGTCATTGCAAGTTTTTTCTTCCACATTAGAATCACAACTCTCATACATACTTACCTTGTATGTACGATCATATTCGTTCCCCCAGTTATGATGACTTTATTAATTTCTATCTCTAAATAATTAACTCTGATTTGACACCAAATTGGTTCTGTTAAAGCCACCAAGATCTTAACCAAAAATCGCCAGGTCTTGTTGACCCATCTCACAGCCAGAGGGGGGTTCTTGGATGAATTGAATAAATTTACAAACTTCAAGGTAAAAAGGTCACAAGCAGTTGAATGGATCTCGTTTACCATTTGTTTTTGTTTTTTCAATGAAATTTATTAGGCACACTTTTGCGATCATTACAGCATAAAATTAATTAATTTTAATCAGTAAAAGTAAAAATAACTATGTATTTTGGCTGAAAATACAATTTATATTGAAATTAAACATAATATCACATTTTTAAAGCTATTTTGGGGCTGACGTGCAAGTACTTAATGTTGCATAACTTCAGAACCACTGGCTGGATGTCGTGAATTTGGTTGCTAAAGAAGCATAAGATTAGAAAGAAATAAGTCATGAAACAATGTGACTGCTTCACGAGTGATTTGGAGGTTGAGAGTGGGAAGAAGGGGGATGAAAGTAGGAGGGGGAGAGAGGATGATAGTCAAAGTGAAGAAGTATTGATCAGAGGGAGCAACAAAACATCTTGAAATAGGTTAGGTTAATTAGGGGTGCAGATAGCAGAGGCAATAAGAGTATTGGTGGTTCTTGGGAGGGACTTGTTACGGGCGAAGGAAGAGCGGGACCGAGACAAGGAAGAGAGAGGGGGGAATGGGGAAAGAGAGTCAGGTGGGGAAAATGAGACGATCAGGGTAACAGTAGTTTTAGATGAGGAAGAAGAGGGGAGGGAAGGTGACAGAGAGAATGAGAGAGAAGGTGTGGTAAAAATTCCAAGATAGATGCATTGCAGCGATAAATGCATGTCAAAATCAATACAACCAGAACAAACACTAAATCATTAGTTTGTTCTGGTTGTATAGGTTCCCAGCCATTTTCACCAAATTTCACAGTTGAAAAATTTCATAATACTTATTCATTCTATTGAAATTGTATAAACTTTATAAACAGAATAACAGAGTATGCTGAGAATGAACAAACTGCATTTCCCAGTGTTCTGAAGTATTCTTATGAAGTGGAAACATGTAGAATGTATAAAAACTTGAAGTAAACTCAAATTTATGTTCAAATATTCTCACGTACTTGACATACAAGTGTGTAAGTTGCAAAAATAAAAAATCTACCTCATAACCAGACAAGCACCATCCACCCAATGCTTTGTGGTGTCCTTTCAATTTCCAAATCATGGTCACCCTGTCCGAAATCGACTACCTTATCCCTTTGGGGAAAGAGTTTCTGGGACATTTGCTTCATTCAAGAACTGTTCCTTAGTTTCTTCCTAAAAAAATCTCACAGTTATCTAGCTTTTATATTTCACACAAAATTAATGAGTAATGAGTGCATATCACATGGATGTATTATTCATTAGGTAGGAGTGAATATAGGAACGATTACTCTTTCAAAAGGTTATTTTATATGTGGCATGTGCCGCCTACTGTTCCCAAAGTGTAATGGATAACATTTGCGGAATAACATAGTTTGAACAAAAACAGTTGTAAAACCATCAATTAAAGATTATGTTCATGATTTGCATATCCTGAAATGAACTTATCAACAAAATTAGCTAAAATTATGTATAATGTAGAGATTCATATAAATTATGACCTCCCACAAAAGCCTGCTTAAAAGCTAGGTTTTGTGAAAATAAACGCTGATAAATTCTAAACACAATGCATCATCTAACATTATACATAGCGAATCTTCACTCACTGAATTTGAATTTTACACGACCGTTTAAACTAGTCTGACTGCCTAACCCGATTCATGTATTATCTCATTAAAACTGAATACCTGTTGATTGTCTATATGTGTTACAGTTGAACTCGACCAAATTCAAAATTAGTGGGTGAAAGTTACATCCACTGTCTGTAACCTACACTACCATTACAAAATACAACTTAAGCAATTGCCCACTTTCATATGATTTATCATTACAATTTCCAAAACTTTACAATATATGAGTCCCAAATTTTGAACACTGCATTTGCATGTATCATTCTTCAGTTGGATCAGATATGAGCAAAAATTGATTGCTTTGGAAATCATGAACATGGTCTATAATAATTGGTAATCTTAAAAATACACATTGGTGCTGGACAGAGTAGTTCACATCAGCAAAACGCTGCATTTTATAACAAAATCTTGTCACAATGATCATGTTGATGAAGTACTTACACAGAAATATGTACTTAGGACAATGTTAATTGTAATTATTGGGATGTCAGGTAAACAACAGAAATTATACATTTTAAACATTGTATTATAGTGACTATAAATGTATATTAAGTTAGTATCAAAAATATATGTTGAGTACTAATTTTAATAAATTTGATTTTTGAAGCAAATGTATGTTTTAATTGTGTAATCATTCTATGTTAATGTATGTTTTGACCATTTAAAGATGATTTTCAGCACTATACAAAACAATCATGTAGTTCTAATGAGTAATAACTCTGTGATAAATCTTACAAGTGATTGAATATCTTTCTCTAAAATTCATAAAAATTCTGTGAACAATGTTGTTACTATCAGGTTCTCTACGAAAGCTATGATGAAGTATAAATTATAAATGTTCACAAAAATGGTTACACTCATTTATAGAAATTACATGCATAATTAATTAATGTGTTATTGTATATAAGGTGGATATCATGACAATAAGTAGTTTGTATCATACATATTCTTCAAAGGTCCACAGCAGTTGCAAAATTAATATCAATAGTCAAACTAGAAGTGATAACATCAAATGCTTGATCTGATATTTTTTAATGACTCAGAAAAAGAGCCCTGTTGGGTCACTCTGACAGGATATCAGTAGGTTTAAGGTTCATATCCTGTTGGGTCACTCTTTTTCTGAGTCATTAAAAAATACCAGATCAAGCATTTGATCTTATTTATCATTAATTTGATAATACAGAGATAAACAGAAAATTTATTCTGCATCTTGAATTCTCTCTGTGAGCCTTTCATTCATTAATAGAAGTGATAACATTACAATCAATCACCACCTTTACCACCACCCTTACCACTACCACCACCACCAACAACAATAAAACCAACAACAACCAAAACAACTATCACCAGAAAAAAATGACAACCAGCAACCAAAACAACTACCACAACAACGAAAAACAAGTAGCAACAACAAACTACAACATGCAACAATTAACCGGGAAACCACCACCACCAACATCAATAATATGTGAAAATTGGAATGCATCTCGTCGCAAAATTAAACAATGAAATGAAAACAATATGTGTGCGTGTGATGACTGGACTCTTTCAATCTTGCATGATTTGAAACACTTTGTCTAAAATGTGTAGTGTTTCTACTCTGATGAGAATTTCCTTTATGTTTCTGAATAATCAATACAGCTTGAAATTGAATCTAAGTTTGTGTTTTGTTTTTTCTATTAAAAAGGAATGTCAAAACTTTGCTAAAAAATTTAACGAAACGGTCCTGCACTTTCTCTCCTTTTGCTGTTGTAGGTTGAGGAATGGGATGGTAAATTGTAAGGTTATATTTTTCTCATGAAATAGAACTAATTTGCATTTTGCAAAATATTGTTTGCGGTTGAGAATGTGAGTGATGATGGTGTTGATGAAATCAAGATTTTTTTTCTTATTTAAGCACAAATTGTAATCCATTTCATACTTAAATTATGACTAAGAGTGATGGTAAGAGACTGAGATAGGTACCAAATGTTTCTCCAAATTGGGAAGGATAAACACGATGCCACACATGGAATGTGTAAGGGAAATTTCCTGAGGAAATACATTGCATTACAATGCGATGATGTCATTCCGTGTAAAGCTGCATTTGTAGTATCAGAAATCAATTTTTCATCGAAGAATCATTAAAGTTAAATAATGCTAGTATGTGGTCTTTGAGTTTGTTTTACTATTTTGTTTTAGATGAATGATATTGGTTTTCACTCTACCATTTGACTACTTCACAAAAATGTGTTACATAGTTTGTACATACCATCATTTAGAAAAGTTTAGGACTACATGAACATTTCCCATTAAACCATGTACAAAACAAAAACTAAGAACTATTGCTTCTTGAAGAGGTTAAAGGGTAGGTTGAGTGCATATTAGTTTTCATTCATTGCTTAAAGGACATGGGAAAGTACTCCCACCAGCATCAATACTTTTAGAGGCAGATTACTTTGAACTCTGAGCAAGAACTTGGTGAACCTCATGCTTATAGTTGTAATTGTCATACTTGTCATGTATTTGTAATCCAACTGCTCAAGTTGCAATGTGAATAAATAAATAAATAAATAACATCTTGGAACCTTGTGCAGTAATGTGATGACCATACAGTGCCAAGGCTGTATGATTACTGTGGAAGATCCTTCAAGTTCTTGCACAAAAAATTATGTTATCTGCTTTCCAAGGGGACCAATGTTAGTGTATAGTGTATAAGCAGTATCTTGTGCCCTTTGAGCAATGACATCGAACCCAACTTGCCCTTCAACATCTTCAAGAACCAATAGTTTTGAGATCTTGTTTTCTACATGGCTTAATATTCTTGTTGTCTTAAAACTTTTGCAAATGATGGTAATATCAACAATTTACTTTTCTACTCTATCCATAGGGACAGTGATTTTCCGCGATAACGGAAAATGGATGGAATTTCCTGAAATCACAACTTCAAACGGAAAATGAGTTTTCAAGCGGAAATTCGTGGAAAACCTCTTTTTTCTCCAAATTTTTACTTTTTGAAAGGAAAAAACACGAAACTCAGAACAAAACTTCGAACAAGTTGACACAAAAACACAGAAACAGCGAGAAATATTTGTTTCAAGTTTTATGTAAACGGAATTGTCATTTTTTTTTCATGTATACAAAGTCTATGGTAAAACGTTCAGACAAGTTGAAACGGAAGTCCAGATTTTTGGAAACGGAAAAGGCAAATTCTTGAAATGGAAAATCACTGTCCCTATATCCAATCAATGGAGGTATTTTATCAGGATGTGATAACCTATTACACTGTAGCAAGATGTTACTGACATTCAAGAACGATACTGTCTGTTGTCTTGTGACTCGTAACTGAAAACTGAAAATAGGATCAGGATAATTAACTTGTTAAAACTAATTAGATTAATCTAGTTTGTGGTAAAATAGACTACTAAAAGTATTACTACAGTACAATTCCCAGTAACATGGTGTATTTCTGAAGTTTGGTGCCCTTCAGATATTTTTTTCGCATATCATAAGAAGTGAGTGTTATTTTTATGCTCCCCAGCAAAATTGTGCTAGTTGCCGTGGTTACAAATAGCATCAATCTGGATCTGTTGGATCATTAATCGTTTTCTTCCTATGTTACCTGATTCCCAAAACATTTAAGAAATAAAAGTTAAGGTTCTAGGAAGAAAGGGTTAAGCAGAGCTGCCATCTGATATGTTTTAATGATATTTGGTATGTGTTTTCATCATCAAAAATAACAAAATATGATTTTTTAAGGCAAAATTTGTTTCTTGTTAAATTTGATAGGTATGCTATGTGTAATTTATACATTTTGGTAGCAAAGTATGTTTTTTGCCTTCAAAATATGATTTTTACTGTGCATCAGTATGTTTTCTGGTCAGCAGAGGTTGGCAGCCCTGGTTAAGCCTTCATTCTCATGTTTTCTTAGCTTTTTCTGGAAGTAGGTGACACTGAAATTTCTGTACATTTAGTGCCCCTGTCATTATGACAGTGTACTGAAATTCATCACAAACCTTATTGATATAAACATTTGTAGCAAGTTGTGTATATTGTATGAAAACATGATTTTGTTTTAAAATCACAACTAATATTTATTTTGTGTCAGAAATGTGGTATCTTAAGAAAATGAGTACAATGGACTTTTTTAATGGAGAAACTGATGAAACAAAATCCTGTTATTAAAAAGAAAATCTTTCCAGTTCCTAGGTTGAAATTTTCTTTGTATTTTGTTATTGCTTGAAATCCTGATGTACATTGATGCAACAAAGTAATTTTCCTGGTCCCAAGAAGTGTGTCATAACAAGGGTGTACTGTACTGAGCTGCACTTAATTTACTTTTAATTATTTTATTTATTAATTTATCCTCCTCTATGTCACAAGTATTCACTAACTGTGAGATAAATTTCATCATTGCCAGTGATAACAGTAGTGAATTTTCAAAGTACAGGACACACTAGTATTTTACCGAATTCATATAATGATGTTGGTTGTTTGATAAAGAGAATAGATACTTCTTTCCTTCCATCAGCCCACCATTCTAGCCCTGCTGTAGCCAAACTTTTGGACTAAACCTTACCGTAGCTCAAATTCTCAAAAGCCAACAAATGGCATATTTCAAATGGACTACATACTCTAAATATTTTAAATGTGTTCCATTCCATAAAATGTTTCACTAATCTAACACATCTTTGATGTTAATTGTATCTATATGTGATTGCAAGTAATTGGTTTTATGAATAACTGTAAAGCCACATCTGGAATATTATATAAAATAGTTGCTACAATCTATTGTAAAATATGACTGCGATTATATGCTACGACAAATATGAAATATATCCCTGAGTGCAGGTTTAATTTCACCAGGCTGAAGAGCCGAGGTGAAATAGGGACTTGCCACGAGGGATTAATTTTTATATTTGGAGTTCATATAGCTCCAGTAATATTGTATGATAGAACGTTCACTATTTTATTATAGTAAAATAGATCCCTCAATCTAAGCCCCCATCATGAATTTTATCCATAGTGTAGATCTAGAAAGGCCATACGCTTCTTCTTCCTTATATTTTTGTGAAATTCCATTGAACACTTGAAGAACGATGACTCCAGAATGCGCTAGCGTATCATCGCGTATTGCGCGCTAAGTGCAGTGCGCGCGGGAATACGCTCCGAATTTTGCGCGCACATCGCGCAATGAAGATATTCTCCCCATTCATTTAACACGGGTTTTGCCATCCAAAAATCGAAAGTTATATTGTACATATGTACAATATAACTTTTTGAAGGGAGGTCACGTGGTACCAATCTAGCCAATCACAGCTCGTATTTTACTACCACTATTTACTATATTCATATAGTATTATTATGTAGACATTAATTCCAACAGTAGTAGTTATCCATTTTAATGTCAAGGATCAGTGAAAGACAGAAATGTGAAAGAATCTTAATGTCTTTAGGCAAATGTGGGAATGAGACCATACCAAATTAAGGGTTCCAGGCTGAGTATCTGGATACTTACTTTTTAGGATATGTTGCAAACAAAAGTAATATTCAAGTGATCACTAATGAAATTATTTGGAAAAACAATCAGCATTTGTGGGTGGTTCAGTAGAAATTGCATCCCCAGGGTCTGTTTTTGCAATTCTTCCTGATGTCTTAAGAGCCTTCTATATATGCAGCATCCAGGTACACAATCTGTCCGGAAATGCAATATTTTGTTATACTACAGAGATTTGAGGCCATGTACTGAAAACTACAAACTTCATGCAGTTAGTTCAAACTGAATTGCGATAATTGTGTTGTGAGACCTGTATCCAATACTTCTCAACTTCAAATGTGAATATCAATGTGGATGTACTACACCAATGAGCACTGTGGACAAGATGAATTGAATCCTATGTGACATTAAAACAAGAGTTTGAGGCATTTCTACCTTAAAGGAGATGATTTGCTGGAAAGTTTTCTGCAAACTTCTTACTGAATTTGAGAGCAAAGTGAACAGAAATAGTCTCATGACAGAGAGGGATGCAGAATGGTGTTGGAAAGCTTTGGTCACAACTCCTGTGTATAGTAGAACTTTGCATGTGGAAAGTGGACAAAAGAGAGGAGAAAGACTGGTACCATAGGAAGATGTACCTGCTGCTAGGATTCCTTGGTCTTCCCAGTGATACTGAGTCAAGTTTGGACACCAATGACTAAGGTGAGAGAGCAGTTTCTTGTGGGGTATGAATGCCAAAATTTCAATATCAGGTCCCTGTTGCATAAAACTTTAACCGGAGGAAAACTTTGGTTGTTTTAACCAGAGTTTTTGGTAGAATTAATGGTACCATTATGCTAACCAGAGTATTAGATTTAACCAGACTGATTTCTGTGGTAAAAGTTTTATGCAATAGGGCCCAGGTGTTTGGCTATGTGCTACATAGTGACAGGAAATATATATAAGGAGGAAAAGAAATGAAGGGAAAATATGATTTAACACAAATCCTTAACTATTTTTTAGTGTCGTTGAAAAGTAATAGACCCATGGGTCTGACTTAATTCAATCCTTCCAACTTCCAGCACTTTTCATATACAGTGTCATCTCCAGAACACATGTATCCCAGTTATCTCATATTTGTTAATAGGGGAAAATTTTCTTATTGTAAAGTGTGCATATTGGGGATTGAAGAGGAAGATATGTATGATGAAACCAATTTTTATCAAAGTGAATGTCTTAATCACTGGAGAAAATCTGTGACATCATCATATTCATATAGTGGGGGGGGGGGAGGGGGGTCTATTTATTCATCCCCTTGATGAATTGGATTCTCTTATGCAATTTTTGCCAGTGGTTGAATTGTATTATTTGGTGTGATAGGTCAGGCAGAATAGAAGTAACTGAAATGGGGGAGGGGTGATCTGGAGCTTGTGGTACATAAACAACAATGATTAAAAAATATATTTAAGCATGATGTTTTAATGCATGAAATCTGTAATTTGAGATATGACTTCTTATTACAGTAGTTGTGTTAAAATTATATTTAAAAACTGGATAATGAACATGATTTCTTTTTGCCTTGTTTTCCATCTCTAGGATCACGGAGCTTTGCTGATGAACTTATTCTTTGTTCCCAGGGTCTTGATGATGTCTTCTGGTAAGTTGTTATCACCCCTTTGTCTGTTTACCCTTTTTTCAAGCATTTTCTTTGTGGTTTGTATTTAGTGAATATTGAGGGAATAACTTTGTAAATATTATGGCATGTCACCAAATCACAATTAATGTTATGAGCATGCACAATAGACAAGATATTAAGAGGAATCCATCCCATAGATTTCAGATAAACACATGTCATACTTGATGATGGAAAATGGGAATATTAGGTTTCATCTAATTTAAACAAGAAATTTATTTGATTGAATTAAATGACAGTGGCATTTGATGTTTTGAAATGATACTTTCCTTCATGAACTGTTTGTTTGACAGCCTGGTTGGTAGGGGGTCCGTTTGCCCAACTCCAAGGGTAATTTTGTGGTTTGGCACCCATCCTCCATATCATGATATGTGGTTTTGGCTGAATAACAAATGTGGACTGTCAAAATAATTAATTCTCGTCGAGACCCTAGATGAATCGTAACAATTCAAATGGATGATGGATAAAGCAGCAAAGATAAAAACAGGGTACAGGAGAGATGCTACATTTCAGGATATTTTTTCTAAAATCGGGAGTATTTATTGCTTCATTCTCCAGTTTGCACAGAACAATAAATACACTGAAGACAATGATTAGGGATTTACTTATCTCTCTTAATCCTCTTAATCACTACAATCCCCTTCTCATTCGACCAGCATCATTCATAACTTTTATGCATGAGAGAAGTGTGCATATTGAGCAATAACTACAAATTGCGTAAGAAATCTCAGTTTAACCTTCAGTTTATTTTTGAAAAATTGGCAAATAAAGAGTTCTACAAACATTTAGAAAGTTTATAAAAACCCACAGAAATGTGCAATTTATCTACAGGGGGAGCATTATGCCTCCCCCTTGTTCCAGAATGTCACAACTTATGAGATTTGGTTGATATGGCTTCATGACTTTTTTCTCCCATCTTTCTTGCACCTTTTGATACCAAATACACGTGTTGATCGGACCTATGGTACCAGTGTAACATCATAATTTTTTGTTGCATGTTGTTCAGATTGATGTGCCAAATTCTACTTTATTCCATGTGTTTCTCTATGGCATTATTACTAGTTATTCAAGAAACAAAGAAATGCATCTAGGAATTCCCAAAACAATAAATGACATAAGAATTCCCAAGTCTCCACTATTTATTTGAGTTGTTTACTTTCTGTTTGATACCAAAATGAACATTTATGCTAAAAGTGAACATCATCATGGCCTTATTTTGTGATTTATGTATAAAATGGATTTCTTGCATGCATTACATTTGCATAATTACTTAGTAATTTCTGCAAAAGAATAATTAATATTAAAAAAAAAATTGAGTATGTAGTTTATTAGGTAACATGATAAGCTATCTGTGCACCAAATTTGGTGCCGATTCCACATACAGTTCCCGAGATCTGTACAGTAGGACCATAATGCCGGATCTGGGGGATAATTTGTTGCATGATGAAAATCCATGTTAAAAGCAGAAAACTAGGTTAAGTGAACTGAACAAGCAACTTAAAAACAAGGTTAAATACTTGGTCTCGGGGGTCGAGACACAGTTATGTCATAATCCATTCAAATAGAGAAGATAGAATTATTGGAAACAGAGAAGGAGAGCCGTTCGGCATGGCTGTGTTTACGCCTTTTTCACAGTCTTTACATGTGTGTTGAATCATTTAGGGACAGAAATCAACTTGCATTGATGACAGCATTTTTTTTTTACTCAGTGGAATGCCACTACAGAAGATTTTCTTGTAAATTTAAGGAATATTACTTTTTAAAGCGCTTTATTTTCCATTAGCATAAATCAAAAGCAGTGGAGTGAATAGACCTGTTTGGTTTGGATACCATTTTTTATGCTAATGTCTAACTGGGGGGCTTCAAGCATGCATAACAAAAACACTGACATCTCAATGCACCTGACTTATTCCATAACCCTTTGAATTGTCTTTTCTTCTTGTTTTGGAAGCCCTCCGTTATGGCCGACATAAACTCCAGTGTTCTGAAACTGAATTGGTCTATATACGTGGTAGCCTGACTTTGGCAATCAATCCATTTTTTTCTGGATTGTGCAAGATTAGATCTTGGTTGTGTAAGAGAGAAAAAGCCATATGTGTCAGGCTAAATTCAGGAGTTAATTTAATGACTGTAAATCGTGCTGGCAGCAGAGAAAGGAATGGTAGGATGGTATAGTGATGGCATAAAAACAAAATTAGTATGATTGGTTGAAAAGGATAGGGAAGCAAATCACATTTCTGACGGGGTCAGTGCTAACAGTGGATCATATGACTGGGCTCTTAGTTTATGTAGAATGATTTTTAATAGTGACTTTTTCTGGGGTAGTCCCAAAAGCAAGGGGAAAATAGAATGGTATTATGATGACATATTGGAGGCATAAAAACAAAACTGGCCTGATTGATTGAAAAGGATATAGTGGTAAATAACACTTTTATGAAGGGATCAGTGCAATATATGACTGAGCTCATTGCTCATGTAGAAAGATTTGTAATACATGTAGTGAATTTTTCTGGGATAGTCCCAAAAGCAAAAGGAAGGCAGGATGGTGTAATGATGGTATAATGGAGGCATCAAGCAAAAAACAAACAAAAATGGCGTGATTGATGAAAAGGATAAAGTGGCAAATAACATTTTTATGGAGGAATCAGAGCAATATATGACTGAGCTCTTAGCTCTTTTAGAATGATTTGTAATGGTGAATTTTTCCAGGGTAGTCCCAAAGAAAATAATTACATTAACAAGTTACAGGAGATGGGAAGTGCGAGGTCAAGTTTGGATCATCCTGCATCAAAATGAGGGAAAGGTCCCTCGGTTGACTTCTGGAAAAACAGCGTGTATTAATTGAATGAGGAAACAAGGGGATTAGGACACAAATTGAAACAAGATTACTGAGAAATGATGAAACAAAAACACACACACACATACACACGTACATAAATGTACACACACACACACACACACACATACACAAATGCACACACACACACACACACACACACATAAATGCACACAAGCGCAGACACGCACACACACAAACACGCACACACAGACACACGGACACACACACACACACACTTACAACAATCTGCATGGATAGAAAAAACTATTGGGAGATGTTTGAAAAAGGAGCTGATGTCATAACAGATCCTTGGTTATTGCATCATTTAATGTGATGCATATTAAT
Source organism: Eucidaris tribuloides (assembly GCA_001188425.1). Taxonomy (NCBI): domain Eukaryota; kingdom Metazoa; phylum Echinodermata; class Echinoidea; order Cidaroida; family Cidaridae; genus Eucidaris; species Eucidaris tribuloides. The sequence continues at coordinate 33,589 of JZLH01S0001082.1, forward strand.
CATAATAATGTTTTCAAGGATAATCATGACAACAACAAAAATTACCAGTTCTTTTTTTTTATCATTTGAGTATTTGTGCGACGACATAGAGCCAGAAAAGTTTGATTACTATCTGTCCATCTACCAGTCTGTTTCTGCAAGTATCTATGCATTAATCTACCAAGCTATCCATCTACACGTATCTACCAATCTGTCCATCTGTTTGTCTTTCTGTCTACAGTCTATTTATCCATTTATGTATCTATCTTGATGTGTCTATCCATTCATCTATCTGTCTATCTATTTATCTATCTATATCTCTATCTATCTATTCATCCATCTATCCATCTATTTATATATCTGTTTGTCTATGTATCTATCCATGTATCTGTCTTTTCACCTGTCTATCTATCTATCTATCTATCTATCTATCTATCTATCTATCTATCTATCTATCTATCCATCTATCGATCTATCTATCTATCTATCTACATGTATCTATCCATCTATCTATCCATTTATCGATCCATCCATCTATCTATCTATCTATCTATCTATCTATCTATCTATCTATCTATCTATTTATCTATCTATTTATCTATCTATCTTTCTATCTGTATATCTACCCATGAAATAGAAAAATAGAAGGCCATATCAATTCCATGAGCACCACAGACACCACACCTTTCGGCAAAATCAGAGTTAGTTTTATTGCGCATTTACCTGTCAATGTACCTTGAAAATATAGATTATGCTGTTTCTTCTCTAATATTCTGGTTTTTTTAAAAGATTTTGAAGTACACAGGTTCAAGGATCCTTGATTTACGATGTTATAACAATGAATGTCAAACCTTGTTTGACATAGTGCATGAACCTTCACCTTGTGGAATTACATCACACTTTTATTTGTCAACGGTAGTCATTCAAACAAATGAGAACAAAAATACAAATTTAATGGTCCAAATGAATTATTGGCAAAATATTTGTGACATGAGTCACATGACTCATGACTGTTTTGATGTGGCGTGCCAATCGGTGCCGTTTTTAGGGAGAAATGCATCCGATAACACCGAATACTTGTGAGAGAAATTAAGCAAAAATAACCCACTTAGGAATGTTTTGATGACATTCAGGTGTGATCTATTTATTTTTTATGTGACATCGTGGGTAGTTATGTGGTTTGCATGTTTGGCAGTGGGCACCGGTCGTGACTGGGACTGTGTTCACATGGAAGCCGAATTGTGATTACAAACACGATTACAATTGTAGTGATTTGAGCTACCAAAAACATAATTAGAATTCAAAATTCTAGCGAAGAGTCATTTCCATGTTTTTTGGTGTGCTATCAATCAATTGCATGCCAGAATGAGGTGATACAACATTTTTCTCCGGCCACAGTTAGGGTTAGGGTTGCCATTGGGTTTCCAGTTCAGAATAGGGTTAGTGTTGATGTTTGGGTGAGAGTTAGGGTTAGGGTTAGGGTTGAGGTCAGAGTTAGGTGCATGAAATGATCGTTGGATCAATTGTCGCCGGATCAAATGTCAGACATTCCAGATGGAATGCATGGCTGCAACCTATACACTTCTACAACGCATCTCTGCAAATGCCCTAAAGCGAGTGCTTTTCATGCAGAAGTTAATGAAAGGTCACTCAAGCTCCAGCTCCCAAATCATGTTTCAGAAGTCAAGCTGCACACGAGGAAATCGTAACATATTTTGGCACATCGTAATTAGAAAACACCTTTAGAGCTTGATTTGAATTTTGCAATTTGATCTGTAATTGTGATTTAAGTTTGATTTCACTTGGGTAAAAATACCATAATCAGTGATTGGCATTATGTTTGCATCATGTTTTTGCCACTGTGTGAAAATGTACTTGATGACACAAACTTGTTGAAGGTAACTTTGATAAACTAGGAAGTTAATGGTAATTTGTGGTCAGCCCTCCCGTCAAAGCATGGTATTCAATAATCATGAAGTACTGACATTATTAGAGGATTTGTTTTGGAACACACTGGAAGGAAGTTGAATAAGTAATTCTTTTATTTGATTGAATTAAGCATTTATTATCCAGATCCTTTCATCTTTTAGTTGTTGCTAGGCCTTTAATCCTTATTTCACAAGAGTTGTTTTGATGCGTGTGCGGTATAATTCAAACCGTCATTGGAAGGGGAAATAGTTGATTGACAAATGAGGAAAGGAATAAATTCCTTGATCACTTCAAACTGATTTTTTGTCATGGCAAGAAAGAAGTAATTATGAATGATTGAGAAATGTCTATTTGAACTGCAGAGTTGTATCAAGCAGCTCCCAGCACTTAAAGTCTGATTACTATTTTGAAAATATTTTCTGAAATATTTAGGATGGGTTCAAGAGATTAATAATGAAGGGTATGTTGTCATAAGTTATGAAGTAGATGATGGTATACCCAGGATCTTCATCACCAAGCAAAGTGAACACAGTCCTACCCTTGCAAGTGCTCGGAGTTACCACTCATTCCCTTTACATTTTAACAAGAACTCTTTTTCTTTTAGTGAATGGTTTGCAGAGAGAATGTATGGTATTTGCACAAATTTTACTGTACTCTCTGTATATAATTATATAATCATGGAGGAACCAACCACTATAATTATACAGATGCTGTGCCACCGGGGGTGGGGGGGGGGAGGCAAAACTTTAAAATATCATGGTGTTTTTGCAGTGTAATTCATGAAATTTAGGTGTTTTTGACATTTTTGCCCCCTGAGAGTTTTCACCCTCCATAAATTTTACCCTTGTGCCACCTCTGCCAGAATATAATAACTTGCTTGATCTGTTAGAAGTACTTTAGTATATCTTTAGTTTAACCAATTGATTATTGAAAAAAAAAAATCTAAATTTGAAGGCGTAGAAGATCATCATACAAACTCTTAAATTCAATTTTAACATTTGGGTAAATTTACATACATCCAGTATAATGCACAGTTCATTTGCATGATCACTTTAAAATACAAGTACTGCAGACATAAATACAAAAAATAGTAAAACTTAAACTTAACTGTACAAAAATAGTAGTGTTGGAGGTGAAATTGCCTCATATCTAATTTTATAGACATTATAGCAGTGTAAAATTAAGAGTGCTGTGTGATGATGCATGTGGGACTTCACATGCATTGGCTCCCTCTGTAGGTAAGTGATGGTACAGTTTAATAGATCCTAAATCTTGTACTGTAGTTAATTCACACATATAAAATGTAATAACCTCAGTCTAAACTCTGCAGATGCTATATGTGAAGAAAACTACTGAACCATATACCGTGGAGGTAAATGTAGATGATATATCACTGTGATTGTGCACAGGGAATTCATTGGCCTTAACTACAAGAGTTGAGAAACATTTCACTTTATTTCTCTTTAATGGTGGATTCTTTTTGAATTAGGTGAAAATTTGACTTCAGTCCTGAAAGAGATGTCATAAAAAGAACAAATCAGTTCCTTTTTGCCTAAATGAAAATGTCTAAAATGCATAAACATTAAGAAGCCTTTTCATTCATTTGACTTAGTGACTTTTGACAGCACCCCTGACTATGTAAATTCTCCAAGTACTGTACTCATTTCTGCCCCACAATATTTACTGTATTTTTATTTGAAGACAAGACAAATGAAGTGTAAAAAGTTTACATTGCATATCTTCATCATCAGTTCCTGTATGTTTCCCTGACATGACATTTATTTCCTGTACCCTCGATCAAGAAATGTTTACACATTCCTCCACATTATGAATAAAAAAAAATGAGTAAAACTTCTAGTTTCTATTCCTATCACCTGTTTTCTCTGATCCTGGTCAGAAATGGAATGTTTTTGTCATGTTTGTATCTTGTCCCGATAAACACTCTGAGAATCGATGAGTGACAATTCTCTGTCGGCAACCCTATTTCCCCCTATCTTTAGCATCAGTAGGATGCCCAGACGTGTTTCTATAACTCAACTTATTGTTGCTAGACGGTGTCCCCCGGTGAAATTTATTAGATGAGTTTTACCCCAGCAGCATGTTATGTTTGATGGAAGGAAATATGTTTTTCTGTCGACGCGTAAACAGCCTAGTTGGCTAAAATGAACTTTTATTGCTGTGAATGCATGAAATCATAGTACTGCTATTGAAGTGGTAGGTGCAGCTATAGTTGCATCTATACGTCTTTGAGTAAAAGCTGTGTATAGACCTCCATAGATGGTAGGTCTTCTTTTCATAGTAGAAAACCCTCCTTTGACTTGTACATGAATTTTCACAAATCTTCATTTTTCGTGAAAGATAAAAATTTATTCTCCTTGTTTCTCAGGCATTTGATGAGCTAATGTGCATGCATTTTTTGCAAGGTGCTACATAAACAGATTTTTTTTTTTCTAGCTCAGAAAATTGAGATTTAAGAAACTTTGTTTTCAAAATCAATAGAGATTTGTTCTGATGTGAAATCACAGAATTGGTTAAAAGATATACCATAGTATCTTTATACACTAGTCTTTATATATCAGTCTCTATACACCAGCTGGAGTGTATCTCTTGGCTGGAAGGATTTTTCTTGAATTTGTTTACTTGAGGAGAGTCAACCATTGACATACCAAGACTTTATTTCTCTCGAGCCCTAGAGTAATTAATCCTATAGAAAGCTACACAACAAATTTGTCTGTCATAGTCATACTGATGGAAGTACTTTTAAAATGAGTCAACTTTTGACTACAAAATTTTCACAGTAGAATCCTTATTTGATTGATTCTAGAATAGTTTTACCCTAAGTTGAGGACTGCCCCCAATCATATCATTTTACCTTTAAGCAGGATTACCAGCTACAGATGGCAACATACGGATTAATTCAATTTGATGAAAAATTCTATTCTCTTGAATGGCTAACGAATTTGCTCAAACTTTCAGTGTTTTATTTTTTAAAAATGTTTTGGAATTCCCGAAACCACTGACATTTACCACATTCATGTCTGGTAAAAGTTCTCCCATAAGAATTCACTGAGCTGCTGCTGTATCAAAACATCTTTGCAAAAAAAGAAAGAAAAAAAAAAAGAAGAATCGTTCCCAGGTGACTGCCAGCAGCTAAATACGCACCTGCCTGTGTGCCGGCTGGATGTCTCGCATCCCAGTGTCAAAACAACGAGGGCAGCGCAGTTTGAGCATAAACATTGATAGCGTCGGGTTTCGATGACGTTCGGAAACCTGTTTGATTGTTGATTCAGAAAATAGGGAAGAAATGCGAACCCACTGTGGCATGGGGTGGCAGATTTAGATTTACATGATTCAAAATAGCATTCATTCAAAAATTGCCTCATATACATTTTCTTGGGGGGTGGGGGGGGGGGGGTGTGTGGAGGGGTATTTGGCTAAACTCAAAGAAATGCATAATTCAGTTTTTCCAACAAAATGTTACCGAGATTTACAATCTATTAGTGGTGGAAGCTCACAGGAAAAAAGCTTTAGGAAAGTGTTGTTATAAAGTTGAAGTGTATTCACAATGATAGGTTTGTAAGTTTTCAATGTCCCATGGGTCAATATCTGAATTGCTTGGAAAATATATGGAACTTTCCTGATCGCTAGCCACTAAACATATTGATCCTCAATCAAAGTTTATTACATGAAAGGCCTTTTTACTAACATTTGTCAAATTGCCCTTTAAATCAGCAGGCCTGTCCTAACAACCTGAGGAGTTTGCCCTGAAGGCTTGTGCAAAATGTTTAGCAACAACTAATGTAGTGAGCAACTGGCATGCTTCAAGCGCTGCCTACTTCTTGTACTTATTTCTCTACATTTTTTACTCTCCTACTTATCCTACTTTTTTTAAAATACCCC
>JZLH01S0001082.1:39876-50646 GCA_001188425.1 Eucidaris tribuloides
TTGACTCTTCCAGCACAAGAATAGGGTTTTCTTCCAGCCAGAGTCTGCATATAAACCAAGTTCAACCACACTAGTTTGCAATTTGGATTACTACATGGATGGGGACTCTCCTATCAAACGTTGCATGATGGACTTTTGACTTCTCTGACAAAAAAACAAAACAAAATAAACCCTGCGTGCATGTCCTACTTTTCTCCTACTAATTTAGCTTTTATATCCTACTTTTCTCCTGCTTTTTCTTAAATTAGCTCCTCCAATTTTTCCGCTACTTTTTTCCACCATGGCACTTGAAAGCCTGAAATTGTATTCCAAGTACTGAAACTGTAATTTTTTTACAAATATATATACAATAGTTGTTACTAGCGGCCCCAAGAAGAAAATTCACAAATTTGAATAGCTATTATCATTTTCTGTTATTGTATGTTCCTTACCAGATTGGATGTCAGAGAACGGGGCATGCTCCATTGCTAGGGGCTCTAGAGACAACAAAAGATGATTAACAATAACCGCAGGTTTATAGCTGTTCGAACATTGAAGATATGAAGATACTCACTTTTGCTTGAAAATCTCATGGAGCCCCCCAGCTATCGAGGAAGAGTGGATGTCTGTTTTTCAAACACTATGTGAACAGGTCTTTTAGAGTCTCCCAGCGTAATATGTAGAGAATGATACCATATTATTATTATTAATTATTTTATTTCACTTATACTGCGCGCTTTTTCCATTAGGCCCAAGCGCTTACAGATTGTATACAACTATGTAATCTTAAACTACAACTGCCTAAAAAGATGGGTTTTTAATGCCTTTTTGAAAATAGGTATGATTGAAGACATGTCTTAATTGTAAGTGGCCAATCAATTACCATGTATTTTGAAGCTGACACAGTAAATGTTCTATCAGCCGCTAATGTGCGAGTAACTGAATATTGAGACGGAGAGGGTCACTAGCTGACCTAAGTGATTGTGTGGTGATATAAAGCGTCAGACAATTGCGTAAGTACTCTGGAGCCTGGTTATTGAGTGTTCTGTAGACAAACAAGAGTAGTTTGAAAATTATTCTCTGTTTCAAGGGAAGCCAGTGTAGTGAGTTCAAGAGTGGTTGAGAAGGGTGATCACGAGAAACCTGCAGAATTAATCGTGCTGCCCAATTTTGTAATCGTTGAACACGAGTCAACTGACCAGAGGGAATTGAAGAAAGAATAGTTCGTTGGTTGTCCGGCAGAAGGGCCCTAGCATATGTTCCCGGCAGAAGGGCCTTAACACTGAATTGTCTCTTACTTGAAAACCATTGGCTCTCTTCACATATAGTCGAAGTAATTTGATATTTTTAGATCCTTCTGTCCGTCTGTCAAGTGCAAATATCAAATAAGGCAATATTTCTCAAATTAGAGAAAAAAATTACTGTTAAGGCCCTTCTGCCTGGAACATATGCTAGGGCCCTTCTGCCGGACAATAGACGTCACGTAGATGAGACGTACGTTGGAATTAACCAGGGTATACATGTAGGTGCATGCTGTTCCTTGCAAAACTTCACCTCTGTAATCAAATCTCGGAGCAAGAAAATATGTTTTCTCAAAAAGGAAGCTGTTCAGTATGATTCACAGACTACTTGTTTGCTGTTGAGGTTAGGATTAGGTGAAATGGGTAATTTTATTTACTAGAACAATGCTGTGTGATGATTTTGAAGTGTTAACCTGACCGTGATTCACAGTTTGTGTGTGTGTCATACTTGCTTTGCCGTATTATTACTGTCTTGTGGAGAAATGGAATCAAAAAAGATGTTGCTGACTTGAAAATACTGGTGGTAAGATCTTCATTTGTAGACCGAGTACTGAGTGATACTGGCTGTGAAGGGAAGGTTAAGAGTACTATTTGATTTAAACAGATATCGGTCACATTTATTGTGTCAATATTTTGGATTTGGGCAAGGTGTGGGACACAAAATATATTATGTTATAGATTAGTTGATTGAAAAGAAAAATATGTGATGTCTAGACATTCAAAATTTGGGGTTAATTCGATTTGTGTGGTGATAACTCTTTCTTACAGTTTCCAGACTTCAGAATAAGTTGGCTGTTATCTCTTTGACAACTGGCAGTTCTAACATCATTTACTGCCCAAGATTTTGATAAATTACTCTCTATCTGATCATTTTAACCCATTGAAGAAGGTATGATTTTGCTTTAACGTGCATTTCCCATAGACCGTGAGACAAAATATCTTGTGTCTAGTCTTCAACGAGTTAAGCGATTCAGTGATTTCAAATAAAGAACTTCCATGGCGAAACAAATTATCAACAAACCATAAAACCTACCAACCAACCAAACAAACAACTACCCCCCTGAAAAAATAACACCTAATTTGAGGTGTTTTACTGTCTGAATTGAAGGGAAATGATGGCCCTTTGTTAAATACAATCATCTTTGCACAATGGGGTAGACATTTTTTTTCTGATTCTCAGACTATTTTGAGTGGGTATGTGATTTCAAACTTGTAATAAAAAATCTCCTTGGCAAAACAAATGATTAACATATCCAAACATATAAACAACTACCCCCCCAAAACACACACACACACACACACACACACACACACACACACACACACACACACACACACACACACACACACACACACACACACACACACACACACACACACACACTACCTAATTTAAGGTGTTATACTGTCTGACTTGAAGGGAAATGATGGCCTTTTGTTAAATACATTCCTCTTTGCACAATGGGGTACACATTTTTTGTCTGAGATCAGGTTCTTTTGAGGGATTATGTGATTTCAAACTTATAATAAAGAATCTCAATGGCAAAACAAATGATTAACAAACCATCTAACTAAACAAACTTACGAACAACTACTGCCCAACAACAAAACACACACCTAATTGGAGGTGTTTTTCTGTCTGAATCGAAGAGAAATGATGGCCCTTTGTTAAATACACTCATCTTTGCACAATGGGGTACACATTTTAAAGATATTTTGTACGCATCAGACAGGTGCAACCCATTGAGAAAAGTAAATTTCAATAAGAAAGATAAGGAATGTTTGGCTTAATTTTATGTGTTTAACAGGAGTGCCCCATTAAATGTTATCTATTATGCAGAGACCAATGTAAATACTATGGTCTGAAAACCAGTCTAGACTAGTGTCTGATCTGAAAAGAAAATGACAATTCTTTCCTTTTAATACCATATGTCTGATTCTTAAAGGTGGCCAGTTGTCAAATCTTGATAAACACTCATGATGTAAATAACTGAAATGGAAAAGACATTGTAGGATCATTACATCCCTGAAATCCCCAACCAAGTTGTGTACTTCCATATATTTCGCGTCCATATATTTTCGCGATTTTGCTCCAAGACGGGGAATTTGCGAGAGTATATATTCGCGGTTTTATCATATTTGCATTCACATTGTACAGAAATGTCAGGAAGTGAAAATTTTCGCGTTCAGTAAGTCGCGAAATTCGCGAAAATTAAACCACCGCAAAATATTCAGCGTATACAGTATTTGCTATATGGAAATGTACTGCTGAAATGAGTTGCTTTTTCATAAGAAATCCTTGAGTATGGATCTACATTTTGCAAGAAATCCCTTAACATGGGTTCATATTTTCAACAATATCCCTTTAAACATGAGTCTACATTTTACGAGAAATCCGTAAAATGGATACCCCTTTTCTGAAAATTTGCCCCTAAAGAAGGGTAAGGGGTTTAATGTCAGGGTCTTTCACCCCCAAACCCCCCCCCCAAATTGTCTAGCATCTTACCCATGTGTACACAAAGTTTACCCTGTACAGCTTGTTACAATTACTTGTTTTTCTGTGGCAAAGTTTTGTCTGTCTGCAATAATATTGATGATTTACGACCAATCAGTATAAAAAAAAAAGATTTGTGACCAATCAGTTAAAAAAAAGTATAGTTTTGAATGCAGATGATGTAATTTACAAGTAAGGAGATTATTTCTTATCACCTAAAGTGCTTAGTTAAGTGCTTTTCAATCTGCAAAATATCTGTCTTCCATCATCCAGTCAAGCCTCCCCGACTGTCTTTATCTGATACCGAAGCCGAATTCTGCTTCCTCTTGATTTGTGGTGAGAATAATTCGATATCTTGAAGACATTTGTGAGCGCAAACTTCCTTCAATTGGGGCAAGACTGCCACGTGATGTACATTTGCTGCTAAGATGTTTTGAGAAAAATCAGAGCAGATTGGCAAATCTGTCGATTTTGGAAATTACACCCCTTTCAGTCATAATATGTACAGAGTTAATTGGTTACTGCAAATCATTCCTTTTCACTTGCCTGCATAGTTACTGTAAAATTAAATGTACATTTTGAACAACGGTAACCAATATCATGGAAAATACTAAAAATAATCAAATCTGTATGTTTGTTTGGCAAACTGTCACAATAGATTTAGCTTGTACTATTTTGAAATAGCTCGCTATGAATCAAAGTTCTTGTTGAAGCAGACTAATGAGTTGCACATTTTTGTAATAAACATGAAAAAAATGCCAAAAATTCTTCAAATAAACCCAATTGTGACCTTTTACCAAAAATTCAAACAGATATGACAATGTGTTTGACAAACACAAAAACACAAATGCAGTGATAGTGCAAATTGATATACATCAACCATAATAGTTCTTCCAGGAAATTGTATAACACTTGAGATATTTTGAAAGTACTTCAATAGTTCCAAGATTGCAGTTCATAAACTGGAAGACTGACAGTAATCAGGTGTACATACAGTAAAATTTGGCACTTCAATGATTACAGGTATTTTTTTTAAAGCATTGAAGCATATATCTAAGCAGCAAAATTTTGTTACACAATTAAGTACCATGGATTTTTTTTTGTGACAAAGGATTTGAAAAACGCCCTTAATAAATTACAAAATAGTTACTTTTGACAAAATATACATACTTTTAAATGTGACGTAGCTCGGCATGTCTATACTTTCGCGACATGAAACTTTCGCGAATACGAGCCGACAGCCATTTTGCGTGCATGAAACTTTCATGAATCATTGACCATGAAAAAATAGAATATAGCAAAATTTGGTAGGGAGAAGGATTCAGGTGTTTAATTAATTAATTATCACGACAATTTATAGAAAATATTTGTTTCAATGCCTCTGAAACACGGTTTTATCAAATGCAGAAGTGCATCGTGACAATTGTAAGTGACCGCGCGCAATATCTTGCGAGTCATTTGACTTCTGTAGTACACGGTCTTGTAATGGCATTAAAAAAAGTTGTGTATACACAAGCTTTCGCGTGCATTTTATTTTCGCAAATCTCGACTCCTCGCGAAATTCGCGAAAGTTTTATGCTCGCAAAAATTTCTGGTTTTACGGTATATTGAAATGTTTTGGAGACCATTATGTAACAATTGACCCTGTACATCTGAATCCTTGTATATTTATCTGGTTCCAATGTGTGTTATATTTTAATATAACTATCTACCTACCAACATTATCTATCTATCTTTCTATCCATCTATCTATCTATCTATCTATCTATCTATCTATCTATCTATCTGTCTATCTGTCTATCTGTCTATCTTTCTATCTTTCTATCTCGATCGATCTATCTATCTATCTATTTATGTATCTTTCTATATCTATCTATCTATTTATGTATGTATGTATCTATCTATCTATCTATCTATCTATCTATCTATCTATCTATCTATCTATCTATCTATCTATCTATCTATCTCTATCTATCTGTATATTTATCTTTCTATCATTTATCTGTCCATCTGTCTTTGTAAATGTCTCTCAATTTCTTGATTTATGTGTTTCTTCATTTATTTCTCCAAGTACCGGTATTTTGTAGCACAGCTCATCAAATCAGGGAATGCATCAAATTTACTTTCCGTTACCAAAATTACAGAAATTTTATAGAGGTAGCTGGAATAAATACCACAGAAGCATTGTCATCATTGTGAGGGGGTTGCTTGCTAGACCAAGGTCGGGGGGGGGGGGGGAGCTTTCTAGGTGCAGGTCCCCCAGGCTTGGAAAATTGTTTGAGTGGTGTTGGGGGGGGGGGATGTTACCCCTGGGCCTCAGGAGGGTTGGTGCTCTAGTTTCAGCACCCTGCAGGGGTCCTATAGGGTGGGCTCCTGCCCCCCCCTCCGGCTCATGGTGTAGGCAGTGAATCAGAATGCCCCCACCCACCATAATATTCAGTTTTACCACTGGATTCGAGAGACCCCTGGGCCCTCAGGAGGGTTGGTGCTACTAGTTTCAGCACCCTGCCAGGGGTCCTATAGGGTGGGCTCCTGCCCCCCCCCTCCCGGCTCATGGTGTAGGCACGTGAATCAGGAATGCCCCCCACCCCCACCCATAATATTTCAGTTTTACCACTGGATTCGAGAGACATTTTAAGAGCGTAATTACGTATTGTGGGTAAGAACAACCATATAGGTGGAGGGTGGCAAACCAACCTTGTTAACAAACAAAGACAAGCCAAAAGAGAGGAAGGATGTGGTTAATCTGAAATATTATCACCATGAAAAGATGATCTTTGTTTAAATTTCAAAACATTTTTTTTTTGCGGATGTGCTCTTTTCATCTTAAATCCATCTTGTCAGTTGATCAGTTGTTTATGGCAGTGGTTATGATGTAATAATAGGATCATCATTTTATCGTGATGTTCGTTGTCAGTAGTGGGACTTGAGCCAAAACACTTATTCATTATTACGGTTTAGTTTCACCCTTGTTCTCCGCACAATGGTTACCATGGCAACCACTTTATATTGAGCCAACTCACTTGTTCATTAATAAGTTAATCGAGTTTCACACCTGTTCTGCACACATTTATTTCAATGACAACCACTTCACATGATATATATATAAATACTTTGATGATATATTTGGGTGGGCTTGGCTTTGTTCTAAAGACCCACTCCCAGAAATCTTTGACATTACAATCTGTAGTAGGAGAACGTACATCGCTATATTCCATAATAACTTTCAAAAACAATTACTCAAAGAGAGATGTTGAAAATAAAGAGATGCAAAGTTCAAAGATGATAGAAGTGATATAACAAACTTGTAAACTTTTGTCTTTTACTTTTTAGTCTGAGGACAAAATGGAGAGGAGAGACAAACAGAGAGAGAATACATTGAATGAGACAAGAAGACGATTTTTGTACACAAATATTGCTAGGTTCTTTAAAACAGAAAATAAGCAAAGGTAGAGGTATTCAATTACAGATCTTGTAGCGTACAAGTATTCAGATTTTAATATTTTGAACTGTAATTTCCACGAAAATTTCAAAGTTTGTGTGAAATGTGGGTGCTGAATATGTGTGAATGAACTGATTTTAGCTGATTTTAACTGAGAAATTATTTGAACAATCCAAAAAGACATATCTGTCTTTGCAAGATGCTAATTACAGCTAATATTTTAAAGCTTTTTCATGATTTTACATTACCGTGACAAAGTTCTTTGGAATTTTTATTTGCAGCATGCAGTTTCACTCAGAGCCTATTTTCTTTGTTTCACCATTTCTGTTGCAGGGGGAAGCAGTTTGATATGATACTACTGTTAACCTATTGGCTACCAGAACCAGATATATCCCGTGTTAACTCTATGGGATTTTCAGAGTCTTGGAGGAAATGGGTTAAAATGATCTTCAATAAAAATCACCCAGAGGACATGGGAGTCAGCATGATTCTACCTGAAAGGATAAACAGAGGGCAGGATTCCCTGAAATTTGGTGATGTAGTAAGGATGTGGTGAGTAGCAACTGTAACCATGATATTTTATTTTTGGTCGTAGAGGCTAAATGTCATACATGTGTGTTATATGAACGAGTGACGGACATATAATCACTTGTGATCATGTATGCTTGTTACGGTATATCCATAGCTATACTCTTGTCATGTTTTATGAAATTTGATTTTGCATGCAAAATGAGTTCAGCATTAGTGTTAAATGATTCATATACCAAAATGGGCCTCAAAAGATGGAGGTACCCACCATTAAAACATTTCAGCAGCAACAACAACAAAACACTACACAAAACATGACAATTTTCATAAGACATTTCCAGTACATTTTGACTGATTTTCAAACCTTTCACAATTCTATCTACACTTGATACCACTATGCTAAAATGACACACAAAAAAGAAGATAAAAGCAGACAGTTAAGACAAAAAAATGTCACTTTCCAGGACAAAAAAACTGTCTGTCACATTTCTTGATAAATATGTACAGGAATAAGATTAAACCTTCCAGGACTAATATCTATAAACTTGATATAAGCTGTCTGTCATATTTCTTGAAAAAAAAAATGATACTGGAGAGTATGATTTCATGGAATTTGATTATGGTGGATATGGCTTTAATCCATTCCAGACTTCCTTTATTCCTTCCATATGTTCCGTCACATTAAAGGCCAACATCAGAAATATAGTAACCTTGTTCCTTGGTAACCTGTTGGCTGGGGTATTTCCCACACCAAGATCATGGTGGGCAAGTGGTTGAGGATTTCTCCTAGAGTGGAAGAAATGTTACATCTGTGATCATGTTATTTTTGTATCTGCACATTACTTTTGTAAATACCTGTTAGTGTTACTGAAGTGATAATTCAATTTTTTTTTCTCCACCCATTGGGTTGAGCTCATTTCATACTGGGAAATGTTGCAGGAAAGTGGGGGAAGGGGTAGAGCTAGTCAAACCCCAATTATGGTCAAGATACATAAAAAACAGTTCAATAATCCCATGAAGTCTTTTGACCCTCCTTTTGAATTTAGGATAGTTTTAACCTGTCGAAAGATAATTTTATTTCAATATAACACTCATTCTCCATAGACTCAGGCCTGAGGTATCTCATTCTTAAACTGTTAGAAATTTGTGTCAATGAACTGTCATTAATTATCAAAACAATATAATGTAACATAGAGTTCGTATTGTTGAGGTAAAATGTTTGTATTAACTTTTATCAAGCTACTGGTTTTCAATCCATCGTATTGTTTTTGTTTTTTTTTTTTTGGGGGGGGGGGGGTCGCGGGGGAGAGAACAATGACTTACAGTATATTGAGTTATAACAGTATGTTACGTGATGATAGCCAGTGTCATGTATTATGAAGTGCACAGAAATAAAGTTCAGGGATTTGTTGTTGTTTTTTGTTTTGCAAGGGAATTCATCTGATTGATTATGTGACATTTTGCATTCACATATCCAAAACATCAGACAGACGTACTAAGGCCCGATTTACACCAAAAGGCCGGCCCGAGGCCGGCCTCGGGCTGGCCTAAATTGGGGGCCCGAGGCCCGCAATTTTGTGCATTTACACCAAATAATAGGCCGGCCTAAAGGCCCCCTTTCCAAAACTCGCCGCATTGTATCTCCCTATCATTAGATGTAAAAGTAAGCAGGACTTTTTTTCGTGCACGACATCAATATACATGTTGCACTTATAGTCCCTCGTAAGAGAGTCGATTAAAAAAAATGTTGGAATGAGACTCAGTGAAGTAAACAGCATTTTTTTTCATATTGTGTAATGTTGATGTTGATACAACATAGGTCGTACAACTGTATGAAGAAAAAAGGATACCTATAACGGAATATAATTAATGGTCCATTTTGTTGTCTTTTTTTTCAAATTTACGATGGTTGGTTTGATTGGTTTGATTCTCGGTTTACCTGCACGCTACATACACCGGAAGTATACGGTCCGGGCATTGTTTGGGGATTATGTATTACGTAACAGGGCCGCGTCGCGTGGTAAATTGGGGGCCCGAGGCCTCCTTTCCATTTACACCGAATATAGGCCGGCCCGAGGCCGGCCTCGGGCCGGCCCGAGACTACCTCCAGAGGTGGTCCCAAATCGGGGAGGGCCTCGGGCCTCCTTTGCATTTACACCAAGCTTTAGGCCGGCCTAAAAGCTTGGTGTAAATCGGGTCTATGTTACCAAAACTTTATAAATGAATGAGCAACAAAATGCCTGTTCAAACAAGAGAGTTTTCAACATGACCTTGATGTTGTTATACATTGAACTTTTTGAATAATACGCAGAAGCCTGTTTCAAGGCTTTGGTGCTTATGTTTCTGTAGTTTTCACAGATCAAAAGTCCTAGAATCGCATCACATTCCTTGCTGAATTTACAAAAATAACAGTGGCGTTTGTGCAGGTTGAATAGTGCCTCAACAATGGACCAATAACTTCATGCATAGAGTGTATGAAAATAAATCAAATGAGAAAACAAAATCTGAGTTACAATGCGGTTTATTACTTCATTACTGGGAGGCATGGAGAGCTAACAATTTTCAAATATTCTTGTGCTGTCACATGTGATAGCCAGGAGAAATTTTAATGCGATTTGGAGTACTTTTAGAAATGAGTGCTACTACCCATACAAAAATGTTTTTAAATATTACCTTGAAGAAGTCAAAGAAAGAAACATGCGGCACTTTGGGGCCGTACTCTGCTTCCTCATTCCTGAAGAAGAAGAAATTTGTGAGGGCAGCGTCCAGGATCTCAGGTCGCCGCCTGGACAGCTTGACCAGGTTGAGTCTCTCTCTCCGGCTGTCCCTTCCCCTCCAGAAGGCCTTCCCTGTTTTATTCTGCCATTTTGGCCCTGTGTTGCCTTGCACCGATAACAGGTCCAGGGACACTCTGGAAGAAAACATCAGAGAGAATAAGGCCAAGAAAAAATAAAAATGTATTGGCATAATGCAACCAACACAAAACATTTCCCCAACCCTAAGGACTTCAAAAAATTACTTATTCC
>JZLH01S0001088.1:6895-27185 GCA_001188425.1 Eucidaris tribuloides
CCCGACCCCATCCACCCATATCCTTTTGGTACACACGGTCCCCGCCTTACGATTACTCCTTGTAGACAAGCACAAAATAATAATTAGAAATATCGATCCTCACACTCCTTCGTCAGGGAGGGGGGGGGGGTGGCAATTAACTCCCCATGCCCGGCCCCTGCGGCCTTACGCTAGTGGCATATGATTCACAAAACAAGTGTGAGACCGTCTCTTTTTATGTCTTAAATTGCCATACAGCACCTTCTCGCAACAGGTAAGTCCGCTGCACTTTTTCTCCACACTGATTTTTATTGAAGGCCGGTGAAGGGTATACCTAATCACCCCGCTATTATACACCCGTGCATAACGTATTATTTATGGGATATCCTGTATTATAAATCTGGTGGGTTTGGTGTCAGAGTAAAAGGGCCCGTGGCTGCTAACCCCAACCCCAGCCGTGGGAAACAACGATGAGACCGTTCTTTTTATTTTCTGAATTGCTAACAAACAAGCACTTCCCTAGAAACAGGACATTCGCTGCACTTTTCTCTAAACTGTTATGAGGAGTGAAAGGTACCCCTATCTCCCCTCAATATAGCCCGTGCGATTAAATGGGCAATCGTATTGAAAATCTAGGGTTTGGCATAGAAAAGGTGGTGCGTGCTGTTACACACGTGGAAAGAACTATGAGACTGTTTTTTTTCTGATTGCTATACATTACAGCACCTCCCCAGAACAGGGAATCCCTGCCCTTTTCTCTAACTGATTTTATGAGGGGTGAAAGGTACCCCATTATCTCCCCTCCATGTAGCCTGTGTATAACGTATGGCAAATGTATTGAAAATCTGGGGTTTGGCGAGAAGAGGCGTGCTGCTACACACGTGGAAACAGCTATGAGACTGTTCTTTAATTTTTGAATTGGCATAAATACAGCACCTTCCAGAACAGGGAATCCGCTGCACCTTTTCTAACTGATTTTATGAGGGGTGAAATGTTCCCCTAATACGTTACCCATGCACGAATTGCCTGATACGAATGAATAACTTTTAATCTGTAGTTATAGCGGAGAAAAAGCGTGGCTGTTCACATATCACTGGGTACACGGCGTACGTCGTCAGGGAGCATTTGTTTGCAAACTCCTAAAGTCCCGGGAGTCAGGAGTCCAGAAAAAGCTGGTGAGCGGGGATGAGAGGAGGAGGAGGGGGGGGGGGGGGTTGTAGCGAAAACATGTTCAGTCAAATCCAGTCGAATTTTTTCGGTCATGTCAACCGCCGAGAAGTTGCCGGGAGGGGGAGCCACCTCATACAGCACTTTCCCAGAACAGGGAATCCGCTGCACTTTTGTCTTACTAATTTTATGAGGGTGAAAGGTACCCTATCACTCCCTCCATATAGCCTGTGTAATAATGTATGGCAAATGTATTGCAAATCTGGGGTTGGCCGAGAAAAGGCGTGGCTGCTACACACGTGGAAACAAGTATGAGACCGTTCTTTTTATTTTCTAAATTCGTCGTGTGAGCGCAGAAAGCCCTTAGACGCCCTTCCAAAAACCCGTCAGCGCAGTAAGGCCCTTACTGCATTGACGCGTGTGCTTCCAAAGGCCTTACTGCGCTGGACGGGTTTTTGGAAAAGTGCTCTAAGGCCTTTCTGCGCCTCATGCGACGAATTGGCATACCATACAGCATCTCCACAGAACAGAGAATCCGCTGACTTTTCTCTAACTGATTTTATGAGGGTGGCAAGCGGGGGCGGAGACCTCATGTGACGAGTGGGGGACGAAAGCAGGGAAGCGGAATAAAAAAAAAACCCTCGCGCGGAGGAAAAAATGCCCCGAGGACATTTTGTATTGTTAAAGTTAAAAAAATGTGAGCTACAATCCTCACCCTCCAAGCGTCTTTGATGAGGTCTAAAAATGAAGCCCTGAAAACTTGTTAAATTCACTGGATAACATTACACTCACAGTTGAGCTCGTAAATCCTCCACCCTATAGTGTAGTTGATAAGGTCTAAAAATGAAGCACCGAAAAAAAATTGTATTTCAAAATGATGATTTAGTGCTTTAAAAAGTGAAAATCTATAAAGCATGGAAATTGACGCCAATTCACTTGCCCATTTCTCCCATAGACTTACCTGTGTGCAGATCTAGGTATTAGTTCATCCACCGGATTAGAATAATGCATACTTTGGCCACTGTCATGGCAGCGATATCTTTCCAAACTTTTGTTATCCCAGGTTGTTTATTTGTCCATTTGAACATATGTAGCTCAGATATCAAAATCTGACTTGCTGGTTTAAGATTGAAGCTCCATAATTATTAGCCTATGGGGGGGGGGAGGGCATTGTCATTACAAGGTGTACACCATGCGCGTGTGAAAAACCGAGTACAAAAGTTGTTTTTCACGGTTGGACGATGTACTCGCGTACATTGAAAAGGGTATCAAAGTAGCCAAAATCAGGAAAAAAGGGTATACTTTTATCAAGAAGGTTTACTTTAAAAGGGTATCTTTTCAGAGACTTGAATACTGTTAGGGTATTCTGAGATCGACAGATAATTACTTGTTTTAGGGAACCATTTTGAAAGTCCATACACGCGACATGGTGCACACCTGTAATGAGAGTGCCCCCCCCCGGCCCTATTTGACTTAAATCCCGCTCACCCATTTTTACGTTTTTAATTCGGTGGAAGACGCTGCTGCTTCGATCGAAATTTATTTTTGGGGAATCCACACCTTTTTGTGATATGTATGTATAATAGTGTTTATGTATTATGTATAGGTAAAAGAATGTACGAATTGTAATTTGTTATTAGTATCAAGTTTTATTGAAAGAAATAAATGTAGGCCTACTATGAATTAGAAAAAAAAATCTGAAAATGAAATTCATCACATTTACCCTTTGAATAGGTTTTCCGGTTACAAAATTTATCAAAGTTGCTAACAAAATCGAAAAAAAAATACATGAAGTTTTTAAAATAGGAGGGTGGGACAATCCCCTCCAGAAAAAAAGTGGGGTTAACACGTTCACGCCCGCCCCCCCGCCCCCCCCCCCCCACGATCGCCGCCATTGTTGGAAGTACCCCTATCACCCGACGACGAAAAAAAAAACACATTTTGCCTGACAAAAACATAAAACAAAAAAACATACCAAACTGCCATGTCAACAGAAACAGCCTCCGACAAGAGGTGTTGTTATTGGGGGAGGGGCATGGAGCCGCCGACGACCAAAAAAAAAAAAAAATGTCCAAACATTTTTTTTTACTGTTTAAAACAGTGATTAGAGGGATTTTGAAAAACGGTAAAATCCCGTCATAATTAATTGCTTGTGGAAACAATAGGGGTGATCGATCCCTCTGCCCCCCCCCCCCCCCCCCCCCGTGGCGCCGCCCCTAAATATGGCTGGTTTATGCTGGCCTAGATACCGAAACTTATATTCACAGTCAACGCCGCTGGATTTACAGTTTGATTCTTCAAACCAATCACTAAATTGGCAACGGAATTTCGGTGTGCTGTTGTTTTCCATCGAGCGGCCTCCGTGGCTGCTGGCTTCAGCCACATTTTTCTGGCAATGGCGGAGGCGGCACCACCTGAAGAAGAAACGATAGTTTTTCAGGGGGAAGAACCGGGGGCGAGGTAAATAAATATTGGATTATGATATGTATACATGCTGCAGCTCGGAGTTGCGATTTAACTTTGAAATAACCAGCCGTTCTGCGTGAAATACGTGATGTAAATTGACTAATACATGGTAAATGTGTGTCAAAAATTACAGTCCCACGCGTTGACTTTGATGTTGGTTCTTTTTCGCCAGACTCCCAGTCATGCCAGTCATGCCAGCACTCACGAGAGCACTCCATTGACTTTTCCGTGTAACAGTGATGGCCTGATATTTGGATGGAACTTCCTCCAAGGAAATTCCATCTCCACATTTACAATTAAGTGGAAATATTA
Organism: Eucidaris tribuloides; assembly: GCA_001188425.1. Taxonomy (NCBI): domain Eukaryota; kingdom Metazoa; phylum Echinodermata; class Echinoidea; order Cidaroida; family Cidaridae; genus Eucidaris; species Eucidaris tribuloides. Next base: position 10,820 of record JZLH01S0001088.1, read on the forward strand.
AAAACATATTGACTTATCTTATTAATCACAAGTTGCTGTCTTGTCGTCCATAAGTCACAGAAATAAAATAAAATAATGTAACCACTGTACCGGAATCTGCCTTCGGATAAAAAGCAGGTTCGTCAGCGTGCAGCAAATTTCTGGTCGCGGTCGCATTACTTTTATAGTTTCAGACAACCTGGCCTACCGACAGCCCGATCCACGGAGAACTCGGCCGCGCTTGGCTGACATATCGGACGGCTCGACGTACCACACAGGCCGTCCGAACAGGGGACCGAACAGTCCGCACTGGCAAGCCGAGTTGGCGTACGCCAGGTTTTCGGTGAGTCGGGTTGTCCGGATTACATTATTATTGCGCCACAGACTGGCGGAGTAAGCGCAACGTTGTGCGATGGTTTGTAGGTTTGATGAACAGGCACTTAAATGAAAACGAACGTAGATGGCGTTATTACCAGGGTTGGCCGGGAAATATAAAAGGTGGGAAATACCGGCGGTAATTACCGGTAAATACCGTCCGGGAAATAAGAGGCCGTCCGGTAAATATGGCAAAAAGCGGGAAATAAGATTAAAAAGTCAATTTTGACAACTTTTTTTTTCATTTTAATGAGAAGATATTGCTTGAGAATTGTCTGCATAGCTAAACTACTCTAAATATTCACTTATTTTTATTTAAATGTACCCCTACATGGATCATATTGGATACATTTTGAAATTTTATATTCACTCTACATTTATAGCTTGGTTATCAGCCAGGACCACACAAGAAATTTCCTCCATGTCAATTATCTGCATTCTTTCCTTTTTCCTGTATTTCTTTTAGGACAGTTTTCAAGACTGTATGAATATTGTAATGTGGTGTGTAGTCTGTACACTGGCCCCGTAGTACATATGTAGGATTATGGCTCAAGGATGGATAACTCCCAATTGCCAATATTCATACTAGACTGATTTAGTTTGTGAATTTGTCCTGATGAAAAATAGAAGATAATTCCACTTGACATGTGTTTATAATTAAAAGAGTGCAAATGATTGCCATCCTAACAGAGACATCAGTGCAATAAAATGTTCAGCACAATTATGGGGCATATGCTGGGCCCAATGTGGCCGGTTAATCGAGGTCGAACTGTACCAAATAGACGGAGGGTCTGATAGGCCGAGGGTCCAACAGACCGATTATCAAAAAGGGACTAGTAGACCAAATTTTACGAATGGTCCGATAGACCGATTACCAGAAAGGGTCTGATATACATGTACCGATTATCGAAAAGGATCCGAAAGACCAATTGTCTGTGGACTCTTTTTGATAATTGGTGTATCAGACCCTCAGACCTCAACGTATTGGAAACTCGGTCTATTGGACCCTTGGTCTATCGAACCCTCGGTCTAACAGAACCTCAGTCTATCTGGCCCTTTTTGATAATTGGACCTTTGGTTTATCAGACTGCAACCGCCAGTTTTGCCTACGTAGACCTAGGCCACATCTAATTACTCCCCATGTCTGCATCCCCACGTCCGTCCCCTTGTCCATATCTACACCTTGTCCATACTCTGCTGGTCTAAGCCGGTAAGCACTTGTAAATAACCAGTGTCCATTAACCAAACCCAGGTTAATTTTTTTTTCTCTAGAATTTGAATGCTTATAAAAGTGGACTTGTTTGTTAAATGTGTCAAGTGAACTCTGATTGACACACTGGTCTATCTAGCCGTTTGGTCTTGTCCATGACAAAGGCAGGACTTAACTTGGAGGCATTGTGATGAAGGAAAAACGCACTACTGCAGGCTTATCAGGCAGTGAGTCAGAACCATGATAGGCTAACATTAACTAAATCTGGTTTCATAAACACAACAGATAATCAAAATTAACTGATTGACAAATTCAAACATATACAAACTTGTCCAAAAACATCATTGAATAGAACATGATACTCACAACCTCTTGGATTTCAATGGTAGCATAAATCATCCCACCCGTATAGCAGTGTATTTCATATTTCCCAGTATTTCCGGGTAAAAAGGCGGTAAATACCGGTATTTACCGGTATTTCCCACCCGTCCGGGAAATAAGGCAACCGTCCGGGAAATATGCCAACCCTGGTTATTACACTGGAGACTAAGTCAGTTGATAAGGCAATCACTGTCAACACACGACTTGAACAAATCTGTGTGAGGTGTGTGACGTCACATAAAAATTTCCGAAGACGTTCTCGCGGTAAGTATTTCTGACTCTTGTTAATTTTCTTCCTTTTTTTCTTTTTGTAGATTTTTAGTGGTAATATCGATATTGACAAGTAGGGTCCATGGTAGTGTCTTGATAATTGTTAATCTGAAAGAAAATGAATGTTTCTTATGGGCTCTGTGAAACCGTAATTTTTTTAAATGAAAACTGTACTTTGTACAGTGCAAGGGGCAATATAGCATCGTTTGCACTATATTCCCCTTGCTTGTATGGGTGCATGCCAGTCGAGTGATTTGACTGACATGACTGAGACTCGAGTGAGTTGTCCTTGCCATTGTCAATGAAAATAACTATCAACATGTCTACGCACGTCCTATATTTATCTAATTATCCTCCGCACTGTTTTGTGTTGTGTACCTACTAGTTTAGCTCCATTTGTTATGTTGAAAGTTAAATAATTGAGCAAAACCAAAATTTCCAAAAACAAGTTGCATCACTTGTCAGTCCACACCTGTGTACATCATGTATGTGGTCCTAAGCAGATTGTTGTTGTTGTTGTTGTAGTTGGTTTTGTTTGGCGATCAGTCATAATTGACTATTGGCGCCATCTCTCATAAGTTTTTTATTATTTTTGTTGTTGTTGGTTTTGGAGGCGCGTCGTTCATCAAGATTGAATATTTGCGCCTTTATTTGCAGAGCTGTATTATGGACCACATACACGTACGCCCTCTACTGGAAAAAACGAACAAAGTTTGCACTGTGTGACTTGAATGCAAGAGCAACTAAATAAAATTGCTCTCGCAAAATAAATGCCTGGACCCAAAGCACATGTTTAGAAAAATTAAACAGACTTCTGAAATGTTGAGTCCTTAATTTTCATAACATATAATGTTCAACAGATCAGGCTAGCCATATCAAAGCAATATTGCAGCAGAATTTTGTAAAAGGCTGAATTTCAGAGCAATTTTCTGTGCCATACCTGCGTAAGAAAGGCCATCCATTACTTTGTACACAAAAGTATGGAGCTATCCCCATGTGTGAAGACAAGACTGAGAACAGGCTTCTGAAATGATAAATGGCTTGCCTTAAGCCTTAATAATTGCCGTACATATATTTTGTGTGCATGTATTTTCACAGTTTTGCTTCAAGACAGGGAATTTGCAAGATTGTGTGTTTTGCGATCTTTGCATCCACTTTCTACAAAAATATTACAAAGTTAAAATTTTTGTGTATGTTAAGTCGAGGAATTCATGAAAATAAAACCACCGCAAAATATTCAGCATATTCATTAGTAACGTACTGGTATGTTGAAGAATACTTGATTCTCCTTCATAAGTCAACAAATTTAAGACATCCTTCCATCCAGGAGATACAGTACATTCCAGCTCGTGTATAAACTGGTGTATCTTTTGATCAGTTTGGTTCTAGAGGCATTTTTATTTCTCCAGGTATCATATCACTGTCCTTATCCCAACTGACAACAAAACACTTCTCAAACAGGTCAGAATAACTTGTGTTTCAGTAAAAAAAAATTGTGAACAGTTTGTTTTACTTAGCTTACTGTTTTCATGGATACATTCAGATTAAGCCAATGTATAAAATCTTTTAATCTCTTTCATTAGAACTCATTTTGTATTAGGGCTGAGTCATCCTGTTTAATAAAATTTCTGTTTAAAGGGTGCTCCTGAACGGGCGTTTACGGATTCAATGATTTTGTCAAGTCGGCAAATCAATGTCAAAAACAAATGTCGGGAGGTCGGGCAGTTCACTTTTTTAGGGTCGGACATTAATAGCGTTAACATCAAGTTCCGTATTGCGCTAAAAAGGATCGCGGGGAGTTCCTTTTTTACGATAAGAAATTATTACCGCTATTATTAAGTTATGCATTACACTAAAAAAAGATCGTCAGGAGTCTGTTTTTTAGGATGAGACATTATTTGCGCGATATTAACTTCCGTATTACGCTAGAAAGGATCGCGGGGAGTTCGTTTTTTAGGATGAGACATTATTTGCACGATATTAACTTCCGTATTACGCTAGAAAGGATCGCGGGGAGTTCGTTTTTTAGGATGAGACATTATTAGCGCTGATATTAACTTCCGTATTACGCTAGAAAGGATCGCGGGGAATTAGTTTTTTAGCATGAGACATTATTAGCGCTATTATTAAGTTCCGTATAACACTTAAAAAGATCGTCGGGAGTTCGATTTTTATGATTAGAAATTATTAGCGCTATATTATTAAGTTCCGTATAACACTAAAAAAGATCGTCGGGAGTTCGTTTTTTAGGATGAGAAATTATTAGTGCTGATATTAACTTCTGTATTACGATAAAAAGGATCGGGGGGTATTTGTTTTTTAGGATGAGAAATTATTAGCGGCATTATTAAGTTCCGTATTACGCTAGAAAGGATCGTCGGCAGTTCATTTTTTTAGGATCACAAACTATTAGCGCTAATGTTAAGTTCTGTATTACGCTAAAAAGAAAGTGTGGAGTTTGATTTTGGATGTCTTGTTTTTGAATAGGAAAAAAGGGTAAAAATCGTGTACACATACACAGAAATTTGTAAACGGTTACACCTCTGACGGGCGTGTAAACGGTAAACGGCCATCATGACTCAGCCCTATTTTGTATGTTTTGTTTTGATTTTTGACATTTCTGAAATCCACCTAAAAAGATGCGCACAATTTATGTCAGTATGTCACCTTGAAAGTTTCAGAGTTACACTAGTAATGCTTGGTACAGTGAATGCTGTCACACTTCTGTTCACATTACTGTTTGACACAAGATATGGTCATGGATTTTATAGAATTTAATTTTCTTTTAAAATTCACCTATCTCTGAATCTTTGTGTGCATTTATCCACAGCCAAAATCCTATGCTGGTTGTGGGTGACTCGTACGAGGAGCTCGATTATGACTTGAATGTAGAAGCAACACAGCAGGAGAAGAAGCGTCATGCGAGTGGAACGATAGCAGAAATCGTGGAGAATGATCTGACGGATGGTGCAATCCCAGGAGTACACGATGCCGACCTACGAACAGAAGTTTTCAATGAGGTAAGAAATAATTAGGCAGTGTTGTAGTCTGGACCGGAGTCCGGACTACAGTCCAATTTGTAGTTGACTGGGACTCGACTTCAAGTTCAAGTTCAATTTATTTCGCAATAAAAATCAAAATACAAATGTCATAGATAAAAATGTAAATATAATTACTGTAATTTTGCCAGGCTCTCCAAGGAGCTTAAAAACCCTGTATGTTTTGGAGCGCCTTTACAAACTAACAAAAAAGATAAATAAACTCAGGTACTAAACGGAATTGTACAATAATCAATACAACGACAAATAGAAATAAAACAAAACAAACAAAACAAGAACAATAGACATACAAACATACGAAACAAACATACGAAAATTTGGCTTTATTATTTGCTAAATTAGATTGTTTGTATTGTGTCTTAAAAGAAGATAAAAACGGAACTTGTGAAATATTATTTGGGAGAGAATTCCATTTTTTTGGTCCAATGTGGGTAATTGATTAAAGTTCTAATTGAGTTTTAACAGACCATGTATGAAATTTATTCGAAGAACGTGTGTTGTGATTATGAATTTCCGAATAATAATGGAAGAGTTGGCGTAAAGGGACTGGCAGTAGATTATTTTTTAAATTTATACATGAAAATTCCCGTCTCAAATTTGTTTAAATCATAAATATTCAATAAAGATAACTGATGAAAAATTGGTGCCGATGGTGCAGTATAATTTGAATGTGTAATAATCCTTAAACATTTCTTTTGTAATTTGAACAATTGAGATAACTGTGTTTGCTTTGCGCTTGGTCCCCATACAACATTGCAATACTTAAAGTAGGGTAAAACTAGAGAATTATATAGGGTTAACAAATTTTCGACTTGGAATCAAGGGTGCCACTCATAGGGGAAATCCCCTACCGTAGGGGATTTTGGCCTTGCGTAGGTTGTAGGGGATACCTACGGGGAAAATGACCTTCCGTAGGGGAAACGTAGGGGGTTTTGATGATTTGTAGGGAATGTAGGGGGTTTTGACAATTTTCAGAAATATTCTTGGAATTTTCAATGGATTCCTATGTGTATATATTCGTCCATTTTGTCCATCTCCGGCGAAGAAAGCGTGATCAATATTTTGCATCTACTAAAGTTATTTTGTAGGGAAAACACACCTTCGTAGGGAAAAAGTTAATTTTCTAAGGCAAAACATGGGTTCGTAGGGGAAAATTGTGATAATTAGGCGTAGGGGAAAAGTGGTGTGCGTAGGGGAAAATACGCATGCGGCGTAGGGGGAAATAAAAATTTTGAGTGGCAGCCCTGCTTGGAATCCCAATTTGAATGACTATTTTATTCAACTATGGACTTGGACTTGGAACTTCTGGACTTAATTCCAACACTGCAAGCAGGAATGTTACCAGGGCCTAACTTACGGAAATGGGCAATTCCAGCGTTACGGACATTACATTCAGATACTTTTTTGCAACTTTGGGGGCTTATTTCTAGAAATAATTATAATCATTCTAACCTTTTTGTGGTAGCCTATTCTCACACAGGTCACCCTGAAGTGTTAACAGTTTAGACTTGAATTAGTTTCTGTTTATCGTTTGGAAGTTATCCCACATAATACTTGTCGTTACGGACATTACATTTTTTGGACAAGACTTTTCACCTGCCAACGCATTTGTCAAAAATTTTGAGAGCTCAAGCATGAAGTGAAGCCGATTTTCTTCTGAAATGGGTGCTGAAGAACTGTTTAAGTTGTAGGATGACAATTAGGTACAACAGATTCAGTATATCCCATACAGGACCATAAATGTTGCGTTACGGACATTACATTTTTAACGTTACGGACATTACACCTTGGACCACTTTTTTAGGTCCTTATATTTATACTTAAAAGCATTTGGTAACTAATGTAAAGCTAATATTTGTCATTTTTGGTCCTTTCTTAACTAAAAACTATTATACATGTAAATTCATTCTGCAGTGCTGTTGAATGTGAAATAATGAGACTCAAAGATCGTGTGTTTTTTCAAAAATGATAAGAAAATGTTACAGGAAAACAGGTTTTTTGAAGAAAAGTATGTCTAAATATACTCCAAATGTATTCAAATACCCCTCAAATTAAAGAGTTCGATGAGTTCTATTGTGTGATACTAAATCTATCACTGTAGCACATATATTTTTTGAATTATTACAGATTTCATGATTTTGAGCCCAGGTAACATTTTTCGCAGAATTGCCCAAATGGCAAGATTGGAAGTAGTCCTCAGTTTAGGGCACAATGCTTCCAGAATCAAATATCTATAGGCCCTACTGTTTAAAGTTTTTTCTATGAAAATTTCATATATTTCCTCTTTGTTGTACATTTATTATTGGAAAACAAAATGATAGTTGTGAACTTGGAAAAAAGTTGGGTAAGGTGGAAGAGGTCAAAGAAAAAGTAGTTACTGTTATTACAAGATATGCTGTCAGTGCTGATAAATGTGCAGAAATATTCAACAGGGTCCACAAATAACAAGCCTTGCAAAATGCCTAAATTTGGTTTTGTCCTTGAAAAAGTCCTTGGTTTTTATTTGACTTTGAAAAGGCCTTGAGCTGTGCTTGAATTTTTAATGAAGTGTTTTGGAATTTAGAATTTGGAATTGGGATATTTGTCAGTTGTTTTGTGCAAACTGTAATATTGATTTCTCTCTGCCAACCCATCTTATTTTTTTATGGTAAATGTTCTCTCTTAGTCTTGGAAAATGAAAATAAGTGCTTGAAAAGTCATTGAAAAGTTATTGAACAGCTGTTGAATTTCAACTCTTCAAGTTTCTGAGAATCTTGTTTAGTAAAGTTCAATATGTGCTTTCTTCGAACAGCTTGACGAGGTCATCGAGCTCGACAACATGGTCAACGACATGACGTTAGGCGACGATCCTGACGCGATGGTCGCGGAGAACGAGGTCAATGCTGAGGTGGAGACGGCAGGTGTGGCCGATGAGGAGGAGGAGAGGAGGATACGATCTGGAAGTATGGTAGACAGAGTAGAACGGACGGAGAGGGAGCAGCAGGTCGAAGGTGAAAGTTCACTGTCATCATAAAATTACCCTATAATATTAGTAATGATTGAAGATGATGATTGCATGATGGTGACGATGGTGATGATGATATGATGATGATATTGATGATGATGATGGTGATGATGATGTTTAATGATGATGATGTTACTGATGATGATGATGTTAGTAATGATGATGATGTTGATGGTGGTGATGATGATGATGATGATGGTGATGATGTTACTGATGATGATAGTGATCATGATGTGACAGCAGGTGTGGCCAATGAGGAGGAGGAGAGGAGGATACAATCTGGAAATATGGTAGACAAAGTGGAATGGACGGAGAAGGAGCAGCAGGTCGAAGGTGAAAGTTCATTGTCCTTATAGAATTACGTAATTATAATGATAATGACAATGATAATGATGATACTAATGATGATAGTGATGATGATGGTGAGGATGATGATGGTGTGATGATGATAATGATGATGATGGTGATCATGATGATGTTGGTTGTGATGACGATAATGATGATGACAGATGATGAAGAGGAGAGGAGGATACGATCTGGAAGCACATGTATGGTAGACAGAGTAGAAAGGATGGAGAGGGAGCAACAAGTTGAAGGTGAAAGTTCATGGTCATGAAATTATTTTATAGTAATGATGATAATAGCGATGATGATGAGGATGATACTGATGATGATAGTGATGATTATGATGATGTTAATGTTACTGATCATGATCATGATCATGATGTGGCTGATAATAAGGAGGAGAGGAGGATACAATCTGGGAGTATGGTAGACAGAGTAGAACGGATGGAGAGGGAGCAGCAGGTCGAAGGTGAAGGTTTATTGTCCTAAGATTACCCAATAATGATAATAATGATTGACGATGATGATGATGATGATGATGATGATTATTATGATTGATGCTGATTGCAGCTGATGATGACATTAATGATGATAATAATGATGGTGATGATGGTGTTACTGATGATGATGATGTTAGTAATGATGATTATGTTGATGATGGTGTTGATGATGATGATGATGATGATGGTGATCATGATATGACAGATGATGAGGAGGAGAGGAAGATACAATCTGAAAGTATGGTAGACAGAGTGGAACGGACGGAGAGGGAGCAGCAGGTCGAAGGTGAAAGTTCATTGTCATTATAAAAATACTGAATTATGATAATAATAATGATGATACTGATGGTGGTACTGATAATGATAGTGATGGTGATGATGGTGATGACGATGATGATGATGATGAGGAGGAGGATGGCAGATGATGATGAGGAGTTGAGGATACAATCTGGGAGTATGGGAGACCAAGTAGAACAGGCGCAGAAGGAACAACAGGTTGAAGGTGAAAGTTCATGGTCATGAAATTATTTTATAGTAATGATGATAATAGCGATGATGGTGAGGATGATACTGATGATGATAGTGATGATTATGATGATGATGTTAATGTTACTGATCATGATCATGATCATGATGTGATGATAATGAGGAGAGGAGGATACAATCTGGGAGTATGGTAGACAGAGGAGAACGGATGGAGAGGAAGCAGCAGGTCGAAGGTGAAGGTTTATTGTCCAAAATTACCCAATAATGATAATAATGATTGACGATGAGATGATGATGATGATGATGATTATAAAATCTGGGAGTATGGTAGACAGAGTAGAACGGATGGAGAGGGAGCAGCAGGTCGAAGGTGAAGGTTTATTGTCCTAAGATTACCCAATAATGATAATAATGATTGACGATGAGATGATGATGATGATGATGATTATAATAATTGATGCTGATTGCAGCTGATGATGACATTGATGATGATAATGATGATGGTGATGATGATGTTGATGATAGTGGTGATGATGATGATGATGGTGATGATGTTACTGATGATGATGGTGATCATGATGTGACGGCAGGTGTGGCCGATGAGGAGGAGGAGAGGAGGATACGATCTGGAAATATTGTAGACAAAGTGGAATGGACAGAGAAGGAGCAGCAGGTCGAAGGTGAAAGTTCATTGTCCTTATAGAATTACATAGTTATAATGATAATGACGATGATAATGATGATACTAATGATGATAGTGATGATGATGGTGAGGATGATGATGGTGTGATGATGATAATGATGATGATGGTGATCATGATGATGTTGGTTGTGATGACGATAATGATGATGACAGATGATGAAGAGGAGAGGAGGATACGATCTGGAAGTACATGTATGGTAGACAGAGTAGAAAGGACGGAGAGGGAGCAACAAGTTGAAGGTGAAAGTTCATGGTCATGAAATTATTTTATAGTAATGATGATAATAGCGATGATGAGGATGATACTGATGATGATAGTGATGATTATGATGATGATGTTAATGTTACTAATCATGATCATGATCATGATGTGGCTGATAATGAGGAGGAGAGGAGGATACAATCTGGGAGTATGGTAGACAGAGTAGAACGGATGGAGAGGGAGCAGCAGGTCGAAGGTGAAGGTTTATTGTCCTAAGATTACCCAATATTGATAATAATGATTGACGATGAGATGATGATGATGATGATTATTATGATTGATGCTGATTGCAGCTGATGATGACATTAATGATGATAATAATGATGGTGATGATGGTGTTACTGATGATGATTATTATTATTGATGCTGATTGCAGCTGATGATGACATTGACGATAATGATGATGGTGATGATGATGTTACTGATGATGATGATGTTAGTAATGATGATTATATTGATGATAGTGGTGATGATGATGATGATGATGATGATGGTGATCATGATATGATAGATGAAGAGGAGGAGAGGAGGATACAATCTGGAAGTATGGTAGACAGTGGAACGGACCAAGTCGAAGAGAGAGCAGCAGGTCGAAGGTGAAAGTTCATTGTCATTATAAAATTAAGTAATTATGGTAATAAATATGAATGATGGTGATGATGATGATGATGGTGATGATGATGATGATGATGAGGAGGAGGAGGATGGCAGATGATGATGAGGAGTTGAAGATACAATCTCGGAGTATGGGAGACCAAGTAGAACAGGCGCAGAAGGAACAACAGGTTGAAGGTGAAACTTCATTCAGGGTTGGTTCCAGGATATTTTGTAACAGTTTCAGGCCAATGAAATGTGACCAGCTAAAATAAAAAGGGTTGTTACTCCCAGTGTAAATGGATTTAACAAGCAAAAATAAATAACCAATAAAAAAAGTCAACATTTCTCCCCCCCCCAATAAAAAAAAATGTCAGTCAAGGTTATTGTTGCCCTAAAAGCAAGCCATCACTGGAGTAGAAACTGCTAGTCTATTTCACATGTATCTATCAGTACCGTTTTCATTGTAATTGGATCTACATATGTTTGATTTTCAGATATATACAGTTCTGAGTGGAAGCAACAAAAGAAGCATGTCTTTATATTCAGTGATGCTGGAAAACCAATCTATTCAAGGTGAGATTTTTAACCTGTTAGAGACTAAGTACGAGTTAACTCGTGTTGGGGTCTATGGAAAATGTGTGTAATAGTGACATCAAATCGTCTCCAACGGGTTAAGTTGACAATAGCACAATCTGTTGGATATGGGAATTTGAAGTGTCCTGTGTTAACTCAATGGGGTTTTCAGAATCTTGGCTTTAAAGACAGAGTACAGGGTTTGCACACCAGAAAACGGCAAAATGAATTAAATCAGCTCAAATCGTTCACAATGTGAAGATTAGTATAAATAAATACCTGTCATAGAACCTTTGGGTAGAATACGTAGTTTGGGTGAAGATCTGGACATTTAAACTTCAAAATTTACAGTGACGTTAACGTGCACGGGCCGTTCCATTAGTTCCAAAATTGTTCGATCAGTCGTTAGCCGTTTCACCAGTCAATGTGCTCTGCTGGTCATGCGAACCGTGATCCGCAATTGAGCAAAATTTAAACTCGTGGAAAGAACAATATTCTCATAACATATCGTTATTAGTTTTTCTCATAAAACAACAAATTCATGACGTATAGATTTCAAACTTTCAACACACCATTTGTAAGTACTAAACTACCGTTTGGTATTGATAATGAAGGGAAGTAATGGACTTGCAAATCCTGAACTCAATCTTTAATGGTTAACAAAGTAACATTGAGCACATAACTGTATGGTGTTCACACAGCTACAACTTTTTCACATGCATGATGGAGAACAGTGTAATGTAATAAAAGTTGTAGGTAAAGTATATTCTTTGTAGAAATAAAAGTTGTGTTTACAACAATTTCAGAAGTTACTAATATTTTGTGAAATTTGGTATTTAGGATCAATAGATATCCATGAACGTAATAAGAAAATGCCCATGTTTTTCCCCATTTCACAGAAAACCTGTAGGAAAATATCCAAAGTAAACATCAAGTAATGAGTAATTTAGTGAGGGCTATTTCTGTACTGTACAAGGGTGACAAAAGTGTAGTAAACAAACAGCATTATTGAAAGTGTACCATTTGTGGTGTAAAACTGTTCCAGCGATATGGGCAGAGTTAAATTTGAATAATAATTTGACAAATATTTTTGAAATATTTCAGATATTTTTTGGTGACCTGTCACCACAGAACACACAAAGTTAGAAAAAAGAAAGAAATTGTTTCTAATGGTTAACCCAAAGGAGACAATTTCATTTCAAGAAGCATTTTTCATATAGATCCCAACCTGAGATGTCTCATTCTTAGTCTTCAATTGGTTAAGTGATTGCCTATTTCATTATTGAAGCATCATGAATATTATTTTTTTTTCAACTGTTACTCAGGTATGGCAAAGAAGACAAACTCAATCCTCTAATGGGTGTCATGTTGACCCTGGTATCACTAGTGCAAATTGAAAAGAATACTCTGAGGTAAGTATGTGCCTTTTTGTCGAAGGTAAGAAAAAATTTCAACTTGAATGAAAGGTCACTCAAAGAAAGAGATCCCAAACAATTTTTGGATAAAAAGGGCAATTTTAAAACTTTCAAAACACATTCAATACAAAGTGCTGTGGGAATCTCAAGATGTGAACTCCGGTCATGTTACTGTGGAATTCTAATGGACAACTCGTCATTGATATTATTTGTGGACTTTCATTTATCCTTTTCTAATGAGAAAAACATTGTCTTAATTTCTGTGCTGACAGTTTGATGAAGATTATATGATTTAATATGTCTTTTTCTATCTTGCAAATCTGTTCTTTTGTAAAGCTAAAACCAAGTTCCAATTTGTGTATTTTTTTGGTTACATGTGGTGAATTGTGCACAAAGCCAATTTGTCAATATTAAATGTCCACATTTTGTATTTAAAGGTTAGTGACATTATTGGGAAAATGCCTCAAGAACCAAATGAGTTGAAATATATACCAACTATACACTAGCAGGAGTGGATCTCCCACCTGGGAGGATTTGTCTGTAATTTGTTTACTTAAGGAGAATCAAGCATAAACAAAGGAGTATCTTAATTTTCGGGGCCGATAAAAATAAGCCCCATAGAGAGCCACACAGCAGGTTTCCGTGCTACGAGTGATATTGCCATTGCTTATTTTAGAATGAGTCAACGTTTGACTACAAGATTTTCACAGGAGAATCCTTGCATAGTTAACTTGATTCTAGAGTAGTTTCAGTCCGAGTTGAGGACTACCCCCAATCATGTCATTTACCTTTAATTATTAAACACTAAACAAAATTCCACACATGAGTTTTATGTAGCAATCTGTTACAATCATTACAATGTTTTGCCATATTTATTGCTTTAAATCATTGTGATATGGGGTATCTTTCAATCAAAACTTTGCTTCTGGGTATTTAAATAATTTTCTTTCTTTTTTCCAGGTCCTTTGTGGCTGGCAATCACCTGTATGTATTCCTTCAGAGGCAGCCTCTCATCCTGGTGGCTGTATCGAAGACTAACGAGTCACAACAGCAGGTGAGTGGAATTATGGGAAGGATGTTCAGACAAAGAGGTATTTAAATTTGCTGTCTTGATAACAATAACATTAATGTATTTTCATGCCTTTGATTTTTGGTGGGTATTCTATTTGTGTTTATTTTTGTTTTGTTTTCCTTTTGTTTGTTTGTTTGTTTGGGTTTTTTTTTTGGGGGGGGGGTATGGTGATACTCAAAATGTAGAATTACTTTCTGCTTACTTGTGGGTGGTGTTGGCAGATCCTGAAATCAGATTGTAGTAACTTGTTACAGCATAACCAACCACTGAGAGTTTAAATTAATGGTTGCATTGTCTTGAAAGCTTTGCCGTACTCTGTATACTAAATGAAACGTTTGATCTTTTTTATGAGCCACAAAAAGAATGACGTAAGACTTAAACAAATAACCACCATGTTACATTTGAGGATGGATACCAATGCCACACATCTTAACTGGGCTATTTCAGACCAGGTTTTTACTGGGGGGGGGGGTGTCTATAAGAACCCACCCCCCTGTCAGATCTTGGCCGCCGATCGCGTGATCGCCATGAAAATTTGCATGCGCATAGAGCCGGATGGAAACTGCAAGACTGTACAGTAACATTTTCAAAAATATTATTTTTTTCTATTTTAAAGTAATTAGTTATGGAAATAAGTACATAAAATTATGATTTCACCTATAACTCACTTACAATAGCTAGTAGAATAATAATAATGGGTGAAAATATTCATTCTGACATTTCTCCCAATTATCTACAAACAAATTTGCCGAATTGGAATTAATTTTTTATGTATTTTATTTTGTGAATTTCCTACGTATTTCTTTGTTTTTTCGACTTTTTGTTTTTTATTGTTTTTTCAATGAAATTTGTTGGGGACAATTTTGCAATCATAAACAGCATAAAATTAATTCATTTCAACCAGTAAAAGCAAATATAATCATACATTTATGATTTTTGGCTGAAAACACAATTTGCATTGATTTCGTACACAAAATCATGTTTTTGATCAATTTTGGTTTTGACATGCATATATAAAAAGTTGCGCAGCATCGTAATGATATGTCCAATTTTTGCGAAAACGGTCTCAAAAGATGCACCAGACTTGAAAGTAAAAGTCGCAAGCGATACGGTCAAAAAAATCTTGCGCGGCGGCATAGTCACAAACCTCGTTGGGGGGGGGTCAAATTGACCCCCCCCCCCCAGTTAATATAGGGTTATTCTAATTATCATTCTTATTCTTTTCCCTGGGCTCATTTAGTATGTACAAGTTCCAAATAATAAATTATGCAAAATTCTAAATTCTCTCAGCATGCCTCTCACTAGTTTCTTTCTTTGTACATATTTTCAGTTACTTCTACAACTGACATACTGCTACAATCACATTCTAAGTGTCCTGACGTACGCCCAACTAACTCGGGTCTTCAAGAAGAGAGAGAACTATGATCTACGTAAATTACTAGGGGGTAAGTTTCAAGCTTTGTTCAGAATGTTCAACAGATATAAACTTCATGTATCATCATGTGTAGGTTTGAAAACAAGTGACACAAGTGTCCACAGAAGTGTGTCATTCATATGATACTTTAATTGTGACATAATTCTTAAAACATATCCATGAATATGTATTGTAAAAAGGATCAGGAAATTATAAAACAAATGTTATGTTTATTAAATTATTCCTAAACAGACATACCCAAATGACACATCTTTTTCTATAAAACGTGTTCCAAAAAGTGTCAAGACATGTTATTTCGTGTTTCATTAAATGAAATAGCCACAATTTGAGCAGCTTAATTGCAGCCTTAAAATAATGAATAGAATCAAAATAACAAATAGACAAATGAATTGATTAAGTAATTTGTTTGATAAAAGAGAAAATCAGATACATTTCCAGTAAATGTCAAATATTTATCAAAAGAACAGGGTGTGAAGTCTTTGTTAGTGTTTTAAAAGTGTAGACAAATTGATTCAGTAAAAATAACAACAGGTAAAGTAGTTGCATTTCCCATTAAATTTCAATATTTTTTTTTAACCTGCTGGAGATGGTTTGATTTTGATCTAACACACATTCCCCATAGACCCCAACCTGAGATATCTCATACTTGGTCTCCAGTGGATTAACCCTAAAAAGGGCTGGGGGGGGGGGGTCGGAATCG
>JZLH01S0001093.1:0-24079 GCA_001188425.1 Eucidaris tribuloides
AATTCCTTTTAAAATTTTTAACAAGTGTTATGATGTTATTTTAGCGATTCCATGTCTATGGGAATTCTAAAAGTGCAGACACCTTTTAGTCAGTCTTTAGCTTTTTACATTCAAACTAATTGCAACAGAATTTTTTTCACCACAGTGATTTCTTTGAAGGTCCCCTGAACACCTACTAAAGTTCCCAAAATTCTAGTAGGGGAAAGACATCTAATTTGCATAATTCCAAATGGCCGCCATGTGGCCATTTTTGTCCACTATCTTGGCACATGCGAACCACAAAAAGTAATTTTTGCGTGTCTATGTCCATGTTTCTAAGGTCATGAAATGCAATATGATATAATTCATAAACTTTTCAAACATTCTGACATGGTAATTTGCCATAAATTTGCATATTCATGGATCAAATGGACCGCCATGAACCCATTGAGCCTTTGAATATTTAAAATAATAACATTTTACAGTTACTTATTACGCTAAGAAGATATTTTGCGGTGGAAGAAGTTGTTGATATAATTAATTTCCAGTCGTTGTTTTAAATGTACACCTTGATTGCATAACATGCATAATGAATACATATTCGAATCTAATCATTCATGACCATATCTTGGAGATAAAGCTGTAGAAAGTCAATTTTGTGCCTATACCCATTTGTTAGGTCAAGGATACAATTGTGATATCGGTATAACTTTTAAGATTCTAACTTACATAATTTGCATAAATTTGCATATAAATCCATGAAAATAGTGCCATATGGTTTGCCACGTGCCCATATCTCCGTATATTAATCTACATGGTAATCGGGTTTTCTGTAATTTCCTTGTAAGAATTACTGTATACAGCTTTCAGGATATAAGACACTGGGAACTTTCATAATTGAATAATATTGAAATGACTACATGCATCACACTTAAAGCCCTGAGTTTAGTTTTGTTGTAAATGGTTTAAAACATGAGATTCTTTGCATTATGGTTTTTAGATCAAATTTTATCTACTAATACCCTTAAATTGTCGCGGTGATGTGAAAGCATTTCCATTTTTTTAAATCATCAAAAAGTGAAATCTCCGTTGGGAGAGGGGACCCGAGTTTCCCATGGGTATTTTCATACATGTACCGCTCGATGCTCTTCTTTAATTTAAATATATAATTTCTCATTATTAAATAATTTTAGTAGGTTATGATGCTGTTTTCTGATGTCTTGGGCGACAAGAGAACTTGTGTGGACAGATTCACCAGAATTTGTTCGATCGACAAACTGTACTTGGGGCGTATCTTATGTTTTCAATATAAATTCAAGCTGTAGAAAGAAATGGTGTGGGATAATTGGTTCAGAGTTCATGTTAGTAATGTAACTAGAGTGATAAAAGTCAGTAGAATGGGTATGGATATGATTTAGGGACAGTTCTAATGTTCTAAGATCTTACGCATTACAAATGAGATGCAGGAATGTGGAAAAGGATAGTTCCTCTAGTGATGAAGGATAAAAAGGTGGGGTCATCAGGAAAGAGAGAGGGTAGTGATAGGAGCAGATTTTGAATTGGGAATTTTGGAAGGGAAAAGAGGAATGAGTATATTGGAAAGTTATGTTTCGAAAGAGAGAAATAAAGAAGGGCAGGTGGCGTGGGACTTTCGCGAAAAAAAAATGATGGCAAGTGAACAAGTACCTTCTTTAGAAGTTGTAGATCACTAGAGTAAGATGGGAGGTATATGACACAAATGGACTTATAAGACGTGACTTGAGGCGAGTTCTCAGGTTTGCAGAGGCGGAAATTAATATGTTTGATAGATAAACAGTGTGAGGGGGATGGGAAAGACATGTTGTAGGTGGTGTTAATAGAGGATGAAACAATGTTTTGACTGATGAGAGTGTGTTTTCCAAGAATTATTTTAAAAAAGTGAAAGGAGAAATGGAGGAGGGGGAGGGAATGAGGATAGATGCCTACAACTTAATGAGGAGTACGACTAAATCGTTAAATAAAGAAGTGACGATGGCATGAGCAGGAATGAAAAATGGATCGCGGTTGTCCAGACAATATCGAGGCATGGAAGTGTTTGGTTCATAGGCAGCGGGGTCGTGAAAGCTGTTTAATGCGATCTTGCGAGATGTGAAAGGATTTGAAGACCGGCGACAAAGCCTATTGTTGCCACTCTGACCGAATAAGAGTGGTGTGCAGAGTCTATATAATTATAGACAGAAATAAATGGGGAAGAATCTATTTGGAAAAGAGTTGTGGAGATAGTTGGTGACAAGAAGTGACAATTTGTGAGGTGGGTTCATGCCAGGGTAGAAGACTGCGGATGCAATATTGCATTGAGGATGTTTCATGGAGAATAGAGAGAGGGGCAGAAAGAGCTGCTTGTGTATTGTGTGTGCCTTGTGGATCTCGAAAAGGGCAGATGGTGCCAAGAGAGGGATTATGGTATGTTGGAGAGAGTCGGGTAGTGTTTGGTGAATAGTGCAGGATATGTATGCAAGCATGTGAGACAGTCACGACGTGTGCAGTAAGTGTTCATGAATGGTCAATGAATGAGAGTTGGATTTGCCCAAGTTCAGCGTTAATTAAGTTCTTGCTTTTTGCATGGATGGAACGCTGACAAATGAGGTAGAGAATGGATGGAGTCCCCGCCGACCAGAATGTTCACAAATGACATTGTAATATGCTATAAGAGCAGGGAGCAGGTTGGGGAAACTTAGAGAGCTTGAAGTATGTTCTGGAGAGAGACAGAGACGGGGGGGGAGTGGAGTGAAAGTTAGCTGGACAAAACAAAGTGCATGTGTGTAAATGAGGTAGCAGCTGTAGGTATGATGAAACATCAAGGTGTAGAGGTAGCAAATGTAGAGGACTTTAAATACTTGGGCTTAATGGACGGAATGGGACTGCAAAGGGGGAAAGAAGAAGAGAATCATGTCATGGGGGAGAGTGACAGGGTATCTTCCATAACAAAAGGGAGGATATAGACCAGCTATATGATTTACTGCCTTGAGGTAACAAAAGACAGGAAGAAGAGTTAAATGTCCCAGGGTTGAACAATGAACAAGAATTAAAAATAACTTGTGAGAGGCCGGGGACACCAAACGTTGCAAGGTTTCGGGATAAAATGAGAGAGGGAATCAAGAGTGTGGTGGTTTGGGCATATCCAGGAGAGATGCTGAGTATAAGGGAAAATTATGTTTGGAAATGGTGCAGAAGGAGGGTGACTAAATAGGGAATTTCATGGACGTTGTTAGAGGTGATATGAGGATAATTGGTGTGACAGAGGACATGTCGTGTAATAAACTGTACGGAGATATGGCCATATGAGGGACCATATGGCGGCGATTTTGCATGAATTTATATGCAAATTTATGCAAAGTATGTATATTAGAATGCTAAAAAGTTACTACTGATATCACTATTGTATTCCTTGACCTGACAAACATGGGTATAGACACCAGAATTTGCTTTCTACAGGTTTCATGTCCTGAGATATGGTCATAAGTTAGATGTCGGCCATTTTGAACATATAATTCATATTCATGTTTATGTAAATTAGGCGTATATGTCGGTATAACGACTGGAAAATTGTCATCAATTATACAATCCATTCTTCTACCTGCACAAAAATCATCTTAGACATAAAAATGTACTTACGCATGATTATTATGTTAAAACATAGGCTCCAATGGGCTACATGGTGGCCATTTTGAATCCATTTATATGCAAATTTATGCAAATTATGTATGCCAGAATTTGTAAAAGTTTATAATTATATCATATTTGCATTCCATGATCTCAGAAACATAGGTATGGACACCATAATTTATTTATGTGGTTTCCATGTGCAAAGATATGGGCATAATAAGCCATATGGCGGCCCATTTGATTTATGCAATTAGTGTCTTTCCCATTAGGATATTTTGGGACTTTTAGTATGGCGTTCTAGGACCTCAAGAAATGCACTGTGGTGGAAAAAATTCTGTTGCAATTTGTTTGAAGTTGCCAAATTTTAGGCTAAAATGACTGACTATTATTATGAAGTTAATATGCCGAAACTTCCAAATATATATTCTAAACTGTGGATATGTTACTGATAATACCCTATCAACATGTATTTTGACGCTCAACGTGTACTCACATACTGCGTAATAAAAAAGTGATTTTAATTATTTTTATCATTATTGACTTTTTTAGAGAGAGAGAGAGAAAGTCAAATTTACTTATTTTCTCGATCTTTATCAAGCAATCAAATCTAGTGCATGTTCCAATATATAACAACATGCAGTGATATTACTTCTTTAGATTTGTTAATTTTTTCTCATCAGTGGAAAGTGCATACCTTTACGGACACTCGGACTGATTTTTTGGTTGAGTAGTTTCACATATGCGTGATTTCATGTGTGAGACGCTGATTAATTGATTTTTTATTTTATGTTTCGTTGGATTTGAGGATAGTATGCTACGTTTTAGCAATAATTATAGATTCTCATACTATTTCATTTCATCAATCATCGATGTAGAAATCAAGGCTTCACTGAAGCACCGATGCGTAAAGACGTTTCTCAAAATAACCTCGGAACTTCTGTTGATGTTCCAGATAACACTTTTTCACGCATACCGACAACTAAGCCAAATTACTTGCTTCGATCATCTAAATCACCCAAACCCGTCGTTAAAAGAATGATATTGAATTAGTGCACCGGTGTATAAATATACATAATTTATTTTTATCTATATTTGATGATTTGATGCGACTAAATCTTTGCCTACTTCGGAAATGGACAGTTTTAATTCTCACGATTGACATAGAAGAGTCGACGAAAAATTCTCTTGAGAAATAAGCGATTATGATTACTCGGTTCGTCATTACACATTGTCTGAAAAGATTTTTTCGGTCCTATGGGAAAATCGAAGCCACACACACAAACGACACATTTCCGTATCAATAAAAGGCAACGTGTTCTTCATCTTGATAACTGAAGTCACTAAGATAAGATTGTATTTTTTGTGGTTGTTGCAATTTTTACCTTGAATGAATATACTCTGATGGGATATAAATCCCCCAAAAGGTTGGGGCTTGTGTTGGAGTCATTTATAAACGCCTTCGTTGTTCTTTCATCGTCTGTTGGCAATTTTAAGCAGCTCAATGATTTGATCGTCACATTATGACCGGATTTACTTTTTAATGTTGTGGTTATGTCTTTTTATAAACTAATTATTGTTATCAAATTATGAGTTATAAAAAAATAATTGCACGGTTTGAAATACATAAATTTATAATTAAGCAAAGGAATTATTTATAATTTCTGATACTAGTAACATGTGGTATTTTAATTGAACACAGATTTTTCTAGTAGTTAGTAGAAATTTTTCAATGAGATAAATATTGTAAATTTTCCTACTTGTAGCTGGACTTCAGATTACACTGTTTATATACGAATTTTGAGGATCAGGGATAGCATTGTGGGGGGCTTGAAACAGTACGGTCGTGGAGAACACAAATTTGCTTCATTCACAATTCTATAGGAGACCCCTCACAAATACACGTATACACGCAACCACACACAGAAACAAATTACACACACGGTGGGCACACAAACACACGTGTAGATTGATTAGTAAGTTACATACAAATGTTATTGCATATACACACAACAAAAAAGTAACTACCCCCTTTTTCAAACAATTATAACTTTTGAACGAATTGAGTTTTAGCAAAATAATTTGGCAGGAGTATTTCTACACTTATTGACTAACATCTGTGTGAAAATGTGAATGATCCGTCAAGCCATGCATGAATGAGCATGCATTAAAGGCAAAAATGTCACTTTTCAAAAGTCAGGAGTCATCCCTTATGCCAAAATAATGGTAAATAATGGCACTTTTTGCATTGCTCATAAAGTGTGCTCACTCAACCATGACATGGTTACAACCTCTATGTTCGTACAACATGTAAAGATACATTTTGCTGACAAATACCGGATTTCAATATTTTCAATAAAATTAATGGATTTTACATTTTCCAAATTGAGAAATATGTAAATTTTTGAATTGAGCTCATTGAAGCGTAAGATAAACATAAATAGCGCTTAATCATTCACCAGAAACAAAATTTGTCAAAATCCTGCATCATAAATTCCCCAAAATGACCCTTGTGACTTTTGAAAAGTGACATTTTTGCCTTTAATCCAAGCTCACTCATGTCTGGCTTGAGGAATCAGTCACAGTCATTTTTACACAGATGTTAGCCAATAAGTGTAGAAATACTCCTGCCAAATTATTTTGCTAAAACTCATTTCGTTAAAAAGTTATGGTTGTTTGAAAAAGGAGGTAGTTACTTTTTTTGTTTTGTTTATTTGTATGATTATGAGGGTTCCTTTCAAAAAGTTACTAAATCCATTTTCCACAAAACAGTTATTAACAGTAGTACATCGGCACCCGATTTATCGAGCTTTAGAGTGAGTAAAGCTTGAAGAAAAATTATGCAACAGAGTACGAAGTATCGTGAAGTTAATTTTAATTTTTACATACATGTTGGCGTGTGTAAAAACTTGAACAAAGAAATGGAGTCAGTAAAGTGGATTTAGTACATTTTGGAAAAAAAAACTATTCATAATTATTATGTGTATGTGTATGTGCATGTTTATATGTATGTTTATGTGTATGTGTATGTGTATGTGTATGTGTATGTGTATGTGTATGTTTATGTGTATGTTTATGTGCATGTGTATGTGTATGTGTATGTGTATGTGTATGTGTATGTTTATGTGCATGTGTATGTGTATGTGCATGTGAGTGTGTGTGTACGTGATGTGCATGTCTGTGCATGTGTATGTGTATGTGTATGTGTATGTGTATGTATATGTGTATGTATATGTGCGTTTTTAAGTGTATGTGTATGTGTATGTATATGTGCATGTGTATATGCATATCTATGTGTATGTGTATGTGTATGTGTACGTGTATGTGCATGGGTTGTGTATGTGTATTTGAAGAGCTCGGTTCCAAAAGGTACTACATCCATAAATTCAAGTTCTGCGAAAAACGCAATATTTTAATTGACATAGTTAACAATGTCAGTTTACAATAATATTTTCCCTGATTGTACTACTGTATGATACAAAAGTAACACCACTCTTTAAAAAAAATCAGTCGACAGATTTATTTATAATAAATTGATAAATTAATCATTGTTTTTTAATTTGGGTGGATGTAGTACCTTTTGGAACCGAAACTGGATGTAGTACTTTTTGGAACCGAAATTTTCCTTGACGGTAAATTACAATGCATCAAGTTAATCAAGTGGGGGCATCAAAAGACACATACCACACGCACACACAGCATACGCACATCTGCACAATACCCACACAGACACACACACACACACGTGTGCGCGCGCACGCACTCACGAACATGGACACGCACATGCACAAACACACAAACACAAACACACACACACGCGATCTCGCACACGCACAAACATTCAAACACACATACACAGGCATTCACGCTCACACATACAGACACGCTCGTGTGTACACATGTACTCAAACGCACACACCAATACACTACACACACACCTACACACACACACTATCTCGAACACACGCAAACATTTGTACAAAGGTATCAGTCACGCACACACGCATACACATACGCACGTTCACATATACGCACACACACACACACACACACACACACACGCATACACATACGCACGTTCACATATACGCACACACACACACACACACACACACACACACACACACACACACACACACACACACACACACACACACACACACACACACACACACGCATACCCACACACCAAATACACCTACACACACACACACACAGACACACACACATTCATTTATACATACAAATGCAACACAACCCACACTAACTACACACGTGAAAACACATACATGGGACTACAGGACATCTGATTTACTCTCTCTACTGGTTTTTTTTTTTTTTTGGTCGTTTCTCCTTTGTTTTTGCCCACTCCATTTAATTTTTGGTCCTTTTTGCAATAAAGGCAACATCCAAGGTCAGAAGGTTGGTTGAAGGTCAAGTCAATGATGCTCTCTGATTGGTCCTTTCATAATGAACTGGATGTATTACCTTTTGGAACCGAACTAAAATGGATTTAGTACCTTTTGGAAACGAACTGATTTTTAAGTGCCATTTTTACAACATTGCAATTAGAAATTCAGCAATATAGTAGTAGTGGATAGAGGTACTGAAAATGAGTACATTAATGCCGAAAAATCCATTTTGACCAAAATAGATGTACCTTTTGGAAACGAGCTCTTCATTTCTGTGTGTATATGAATGTGTATTGTATTTGTATTTGTATTTGTGTGTGTGTATGTATGTGTATGTACATGCAAACAAACATAAAATACATACATACAAACACAGGAATTTGGAAGGAAACGACACTATAATGTTAACACACATGAAACCAACATTATTTTAAATGCATAATCAATTATTACTAAGCCACATTTATTATCTATTAAAGTACCTTCAAAAGGTAAATACACAATGCCGATTTATATCTATTTCTTGTCAAGTATAATCAAATAAATCTCACTTAATTTTTTATCTTTTTCTTGCCACTCTAAAAAATATATATTTTATTTTAATGTCACGTGATAAATTTTGCTGATACGTTAGTTTCAGTAATACAAATTAATACAACGCATAACTGAATGACAAAACATGAACACTATCGATATTAGATCAAGCGTAAGACACTCCATAAACGACTTAAATATCTTGGATGTGTAAAATTCATTAAGTTCACCATACGAAGCTTAGGAAATGAGCGCTTTAAAGTAAGGCAGCTATGTCAGTCTTTATCGACAACCATGGTCATTCCACAAAGAAATAATGCATGAAATCAACCATATTTGTCGAAAATTAGTGTGAATACTATTTGAGAATTTTATTACGATAATAATTACCCCCCCCCCAAAAAAAAAAAAAATTAAATAAAAAAAATTAAATAAAAAAATGAAAAAAAAATCGTCATGATCGTACACATTACTCAAAGGGAATACTTAAGAAGCAGCAAAGATCTACAACTACCAAAAAATAGAGTTACCTTTTTACATTAAGGTATTCAATAACTACTAAAACTAACACAATTAAATCCTTTGAATACGAACAACACCAACATATAAAGAATTACCACAGGTATGGGTGCGATATATCTCAAAACAGATAAAGAAATAAAGTGAAAAGCTAATTCACGCGTCTATAACTTTCAGAGAATATATTAATAGAGAAAAGATACAAACAGACGTACGATTAGGGTTCGAGAACTAAACAATATAAACAATATCACTGCGCTCAAAATTGAGATTTAACTTCTTACTGTTTTAGAGAAACGGCACCTCTGGCATTGTAAGAGTTAAAGAGAGAGGCAATGTAATCTATGTGGGCTTTAAAATTGATTCACAGACGAACACCTTTGCAATTTTTCATCCTGTTTATATTTGCAAACAAGAGGGGAAATAATGTTAAAGATAAAAGCTAACATTGTGGAACTTCAATTTTAAAAAAAAATTGTCAAACTTTGACATCTGAGCTACATAGTAGTGCTTATATGGACAAAAAAAATCCTAGCATCCAAAAGTTTGGAATGTTATGGTGCCACTGGCAAGATATGCATGAATAAACAAATTAGTACTCCACCCGAGTTCTGAATCAGTCAAACCTGTAACACAGTAGTCTAAGGGAGGAAATAGACAAGTTCAGGAGGTGGTCCCTCTGTATTTTCATTCTTCTCAAGCACTAAATGATCACTTCGAAATACAGTTTTTTTTTCAGGGCTTCATTTCTAGATCTTATGATGGACACCTCGAGCAGGGAGGATTATGCAGCTAAGATATTCTAAACTGTGGTCAATGTTAAACTGTGGCTTTAATGTAGTGATAAAGCTAACTCTTATCTGCCGTAATCTGTTTTCATCTTTTTTCTCCTATACTACAGCTTCTTATATCGACACCTAGAAAATATATTCTCATTTTTGGCGAATAAACTCATTTTAGTTATAATATTATTATCTAAAAAAATTCTTGATTAAATCTTTGTTGTTATCAGCCTGAAAATGCTCTCACTATCATATTTCTTTCTTAACAGGGTTAATTACCTGGCTTATATACAGTCGAGTCACTACAGTTGAAGATAGAGTTCAGGATTTGCACACCATAAAACGGGAAAATGAGTGAAATCAACAAAATCATTTGGGTAGAATACGTAGTTTAAGTGAAAATCTGGACATTTAAACTTCAAATTTTGCAAAGTGACGTGTCCGTGCACGGGCCGTTCTCTGTTAGTTCCAAATTTGTCCGATCGGCCGTTAGCCGAAGGTCACGCAGAGTTCAGCTTGACTATACACATTAGCGTACGTACATGTAGCCAACCACAGTACTGCAGCGCTACTGCTGGTCATGCCAACGTACACATAACCATGTTCTGCAATTTGCGCAAAATGTAAACTCACGGATAGAACAAAGCATATCGTTACTAGTTTTCCTCATAAAACAACAAATTCATGACGTATGGATCTCAAACTTTCAACACACCATTTGTAAGTACTTTACTACCGTTTGGTAATGATAATGAAGGGAAATGATGGACTTGCAAACACTTAGGTTTCTGAGCTAAAATACAGGCGTGTTACATAACCAGTAACTGGATTGTTTTATGCATAAATTATTATTTACAAAGTACGATTTTCTCTAAAAATAATAATAATAATAATAATAACATGTAAGCGTCACAAGAGTTTTTCCGCATGTAGCTGGTGTAGTATTTATTTCAAGAAACAAATATACTTTTTAGTGAATTCAGTGACGCTTAAGGATGGAATTAAGAGGTATGACAACGATTGTCTTACGACGAAGCGGTGGCCAGTCAGTAGCCCATTCGTGGGCGAGGTGGTGCGATGTCAGCACACAAAGTGTTAACGACTAGCAAGGAACTTCACTAATAATGTACTTTCTTGTTGAATTCCTGTTCGACCTGACCAGGGAGTATATCGTCTTGGTCAATATTTTTTCTTGTAGGTACACAGAATTAATATAAAATTGTGTTCTTGATTTAAAACAGATGGAGCCGGAAAGTAACAGGAATAAGTTAAGATTTTTTTTTGAAACTGTGAGAATTGTGAGAATTATGTATGGTGATAAAGCAAACCTAGATAAAGAGTACTGTGCAACACTTACGTGTACCCTCAGTAAGGCCCTATCAATTAGTAAATTGCAGTAAATTTTACGTCTTGGCTGATTTGTTCTAGTGGAACAAGAAAGCAGAAACAGCTTCAGGGGTGGACCTCATTGATGCGTGAGGCCCCATTAAGCGGTAGGTCGCATGCATTGGTCAAGTCGCGGATGACTTTGTTCAACCAGAGTGCACCTATAATAGTTGACAAAAGGAGGGTTTAAAGGACAATTGGGGAGTAGGGTACGTCAAGGATTCATAAAACGGTCACTCTTTTCCATCTTTAACGATCGGACTTAATTCAAAATTCCATTTCGTTCTAGAAACCGTCTGTCTTTACATACTCATCGTCAATCTGTAGCTGCGTATTGACACGAGCTACATCTGGAAGCGTACAACACTTCTGGCACATTTAGTTTTACACATCTGAAATCTGAAGACTATCTTTATTACAAAGATAATCTTATTTAAAAACAAATTAAGTACATTTCTAGAATGTCTCTTTATACTATATTTCTGAATTTTGTCGTACATTATTAATTATTCTGTAGCCTTAATTATGATCTATATAGCCGTATTGTTTCTCTAAAAAGTGATGTTGTCCATGATTGTCTTTTCAGAAAAAATTAAGCATGTGATATCAAAAAATCAGTTCGTTTATTGAGTCCTTTACCAATACTACATTACTGCTTTTTCTTCTAGTCTCAATGGATTTCTGTGCTGTGGTGAACTAACTACATCATCATCGAAATTTTGTGGGCTTCTCCTTCTCCTCCCGCTCCGCTTCCAGCCGATTTGGCACTTTCCGGAGGACTGGCAAGATGGTCGCTCGGTTTCTAGGTTGAAGGGGAACCTCCTGATCAGATCCGATGCCCGGGATCTTCCCGCAGTCCCACTTGCTGCTTCCCGCACCAAACGAAAACCAGTTCCGAGGGGTCCACGGGCGCGTTTCGACACCAAGAGCCGATGCAGGAGTTGCCTCACCACTTCGTCCTGTTTCAAGTTTTCCGTTTCCATGTTCTGTATATCACTACTAAGTAACGCCGAGATGGCGTTCTCCTGTCCTTTGGTGGTGTGAGAACTTTTGTCCCATGTGCTCGGAGCGGCGTAAAGCAGAGCTAGCAAAAGAAAACGGGCTGCACTAACGGCGTCCATGTCTTGACCCCCGGGGAGAGCTGGCCAGCTGACAGGTGCTACGCCGCGCGAAGAAATCTGCCGAAGGGGGTGTGAAGAAAAACGAGTGAAAGAAACAGGTTAGACGTGGTTGCACACTGGTTAGAGGCTTTAAAACCCCGGTGATTTCACATCTCACCGGGTGCCATTAGAACTTGACAAGTGGAATAATGTAATGGGATAGCCGAACATCAAATTGAATTTCGTGTTTTGAGACGTGGAAAATCAGAGCAAGTCAAGCAAATGTTGCATCTCGATTATTCTCGCATTTCTGGGTTCTTAATACCACTATCATTGTAATTAGACATCGCACCTGCCGTACTTTGCCATTCGCCTGTCTTGTTACTGAAAAAAATCCCAACACATTTGAATATTTAAACCCTGCCCCCTGCGCCGACTGCATTAACACTCATCGCTTCGTATTTCAATCGTTTTGAAGTGTCTTCCGACCTTTATTATACGGACTAGGCTTGAGGTTTAAAAGAAAATCATCGGGCGGGTACTTTTTTCCTTTACCGAACATCAGGCAGATCTGTTACAATCAAAGTACATTGTGAGTGTTTCCTCGCTTTTACGCCAGGACGCGTTAACACACAGTGCCACAATGCCAGTCTTACAACCCATTTCGTTTTTATAATACATATTACATCTCTATTTCAACTTTATACTGTGGTTACATAAAAAGACCCCACCCGAAAAAAATATAAAATTCCCAAACGGCCTTCAGAAGTATATCGTTGAGCTGAATGTACATTGACTGTCTGTTCTACCTTAAAAGGTCCTAGACAATCTAATATTACACAATTTTTATGTGAAATTCCTTTTTTTAAATCTTCACTCGGCACGAATTCAATGAAAACTTATGAGATAGATAAAACTCACTATACAGTACTAAGCCAAAAATAGACTTATCACAAGCGTTATTACAACATTTGCACGTTTTTGAATCAGCGTTGAATGTTCAATGTTCAAACATCCGAATTACCGAAGTAATGAAAAATTACAACACTTGCACTTACATTGTATGAATACAAGCATTGAACTAAGATTACACAAGTTCTTATGAAATCAATTTTTATCTTCACTCAGCACGAATTCAAGGAAAACTCGTAAGATGAATAAAACTCCTTGCAGTTCTAAGCCGAAAATAAACTTATTAGATGTATTAATGTAATAAATTATTACAACATTTGCACTTATGAATGTATGCTTTTGATTCGGCATTGAATGTTCAATGTGTTTTCCACTGAGACAAATATCATATCAAAAATTCAATTCAACAGCCTCAAGCAAACGATACAAAACGTTGATTCCTGAAAGTGTGCAAACAATTCTTCCATTTGAATAAATCTCTCCTCCCTGTGGTATTGAAATGCGTATTTTCGGTATCCCTTCGGCTAACTTGATAATTTTGGCCATAAAATGCAGAGTGCGAAATGTACCAAATAATTTATTTATTCTTTACCCCACCTGATTCCGTGGAGCGAAATTTGCAATCACGGCTTTGTAGGTAGCGTCACATGCATTTGGAAAATGCATACAAATTATCATTGTGTGGGTTTTTTTTCCAATTTACTGCCTATATCTTGTGAGCGGA
The DNA here is from genome assembly GCA_001188425.1 of Eucidaris tribuloides. Taxonomy (NCBI): domain Eukaryota; kingdom Metazoa; phylum Echinodermata; class Echinoidea; order Cidaroida; family Cidaridae; genus Eucidaris; species Eucidaris tribuloides. The sequence continues at coordinate 13,991 of JZLH01S0001093.1, forward strand.
AATACACCTTTTACTATGTATGACACTGTGAACTATGGAGTCGCATGTCATTATCCAGAGGAAATGATTTCATTCGCGCAAACTCACCATATGAATTATTAATTGGTTTTTATGTGTGGATTGCAGTTCATGTGTTAGGATTGATAATTATGTTAGGTCATAAGGGTGTGGAATAATGGATTTTACAAAGTGTATTTTAAATTGTTTTTGTTGTATATGCACACGTCATGTTACGGAGTTATATGAGTAAATAACATTAGGAATAAAATCCTATATGCGTTGAAGACAGGGGATCTCTTTTGCATGCCTAAAAATTAACATTGTGTAAATACAATGGCATTTAGAAGAAAATGCCATCTGGGAACCTTTAGCAAAATTTAGGAGCTAGAAACTCAGTTTTAGTGGAATTATAGTGACCGTTAGACTCAGATTTGAATTTTTTTCTCGCGAGAAAAAAATTCTACCATACCGTAGAACGTACACTAAACGGCTATTGTTTTTCTTTTGCCATTTTTCAAATTCTAGGCAATCACTGACCCCCATATTTCACAGACATGCCTTTCATCAATAGCGTAAGGACATGGGGTATCTTTTCCTGGTCTGCGGGGATGTTTGCAAATGAGATCCAATGCCTTTAAATATAATCACCGTTATTCAAGCCTTTGTCATGCGGAAGGATGGAATAACGAAACCAAAGATTTACATTATCATTAGAATCTAGTATTTAATCTTCTACTTATTTGTAAAAATAGTCAGGACATTATAATTTACTCTAAAGCATTTTATCAACCTGTGAAATGAACGATTTTGTTGGAGACTAAGAACAAGATATCTCGGGCTGGGGTCTATGGAAAATGCGTGTTATAGCTAAATTAAATCGTCTCCAACGAGTTAAGTTACACGTTGTCATACGATTATTTTACGCCGTAACAACGCCTAACCAAACTACCTTTCCGATTTCTATTTAAGAATCGATTCAAAACTACAGCATGCTATCTAGGTCGACGCGTGTACAGAACAATCATGACCTCGTCTTCCAGTGTTCAACGATTTAAAAAGGAAATCTTCCTTTTGAAAGAAAATGACGAACATTTCAACACGTCCTGTTCTTCAAGAAACACAATACCAAAATTAATGTCATTCTCAGAAATGTGTTTTAAGGGTAATTCCATTGTTCCCATGACCTACAAAATTCCCAGACTCGGCATTATGTCATGCTCTCATTGACAACATGGACAAGGCTTCGCAAGATGCATGCTGCAAGCGTTCGTGGTAGTTCTTTGTGGGAGAAGAGAAGCTGTTATAATAGAAGCTGCGCCAAACATGCACCAGGGGTTGAAATCAATTAACCACATTGTTCAAAAACACAAAAACTGACATTCGTTCATTTTTATGTTGCCATTTTTTTTTCAATTGAGCTTTAAATAATAAAAAGGCCTACACATACTCTCGAAAATATGAATGATTCAAACTAAAGGGAAAAAAAACTTCTCACAGTTTTACACAGTAAATAAAAAATAAGGACAGGATCTAAATGAGTGTTTTACCATTATAAGTTGACTTATTAATTTATAGTTCAAGTTGGCCACACGGCATTTTACCATTTTAAGATTTCAGTTCGTAATATTGCTCTGAGACGGCCACCAGAGTATGACTGACGTCACAAAATATGTTGCCGTTTTTACTACTTCGCTTGCATCTTCGCGACATTTGCAAGGAAATAAAAACACTTGAATTTGACTTTGTATTAAGTTTCTCTAATGAACAATTTTGTTGATCTGCCGTCATCTTCGGTGTATTCTTATCACGCACTATTTTAAATTTACAATTCCAAAGACTTTTATATTGATTATTGTACTACCGTATGTCTCGGAAAAGGTATGCAAAAATCCGTACGGATAAGTGACAAAAGCTCCAGAATGAATTTGCCAGAATGATTTTGAATAAGGATTAGCATACATCTCAACGTCCTCTGTTACTCACGTTGAAATGGTACTCAGTAAAACAACGTTATATCAATATTGTGTGTTTTAAATACACAATAATCTAATAATGACTTATCGAGAATCATTGATATGTAAACAAATTCAAAAAAAAATAATATAGGACACTTTATTCTCTCAAATGCCCTGTCCAACTTCCGGCCAAGGACCGATTATAACAGAAATTACATCTTGCATATGCAGGAACCACATCGTTTCATGCACTCCCTGATATTGATCTGACGTAAACACACCTTCATAAATATCAAAACATATGCAACCAATAAAATCTATACTCCGTGGAATTATACCATTAGTATTCTTTTTGTACAATGCCATTGATTCAGTCAATTCACTTTTTTTATTTAACCATGTTACGTAATTGTATTTTTTTTTCATGTACAATAATTTGTTAAACTGCAGAGTGGCGTTGGAAAACAATTTGCATAACTGAAAAGGTCAACCCTGCAGTATGAAAGTTAAAAAAAGACTAAATAAATAAATAAATAAATAAATAAATAAATAAATAAATAAATAAACAAATAAATAAAAATCAGTACCTAGTCATTGTGCACAGATTATTCGTTCTGTTTGAATTGTTCAAGTAATTCGGGACTTTGTATTTCCAGAGTACATATCGGTGATACTACAGGCCTTCGAAACTTGATATTTTATAGCCCCTGCCGGAAAGAGCACAATGTCGTCACAGTGTGTTCACACAGTGAACACGGTGTCACTCTGTGAAAATGGGCCAAATCCACAGAGTGACTAGAAAAACACAGGGTCGTCACAGTGTGACCTCCAAGAGCACACAGTGATCATGGTGTAACACTGTGAAATGGGCCAAATTCACATAGTGCCACATTGTGTTCACACTTTTGTTACAATGTAAACGCACTGTGGACAACATTGTGCTTTTTCTGGTAGGGCTAGGTATACTGATCATGAGAGAAATGTCACGTTATCAATTATCGAAACAGCCATATAATAACGATCATTTCTGCAGAATAATACATGTACGTAAGAACCTGGAATGTATTTACATCAACCTTGCAGGTTTATCAATATCTCTGTATCTTGTCTTTCAATATTTATCATAACTTGCATCTAATGAACTACCCGAAATTTAGCCAACACACATTTCTATTAACTTAATGCGCAATTGCAGTAATGCCGAGTGTGCATGGCTCCGAGGTACGCAGTCTGTTGACCTGTTTTCGTTACATCTATACAGAAATTTTGAGCAAACATATGAACTAGTTCAACACTCCATTGTTACGTGCATTTACTTACATGTCTATATTGAATGTGACAAACGTTTGCATTATTTCTATTTCTATGATGATTTAGTTTAATTCACGTTGCCTATCAACAATTTACGCCAGAGTGGATATCAATAATTTCGAAGTGAGTGCGATTCAGTGTTTGTGTATAAGATTTGTATGCATGTGTATGTGTGTATGTATTTCTGCGTGTAGGTGTGTACATGTATGTGTGTTTGCTTGTGCATTTGTGTGTGCGCGCTCGCTCGTGTGTGATGGTAAGTATGTGTGTGCCGAAAACAAAATAGCGTTTTTGAATAGAAATTTGAACTTCGATATAATATTTTGTGTGTGTGTGTATATGTGTGTGTGTGTGTGTGTGTGTGTGTGTGTGTGTGTGTGTGTGTGTGTGTGTGTGTGTGTGTGTGTGTGTGTGTGTGTGTGTGTGTGATGTGTGTGTGTGTGTGTGTGTGTGTGTGTGTGTGTGTGTGTGTGTGTGTGTGTGTGTGTGTGTGTGTGTGTGTGTGTGTGTGTGTGTGTGTGTGTGTGTGTGTGTGTGTGTGTGTGTGTGTGTGTGTGTGTGTGTGTGTGTGTGTGTGTGTGTGTGTGTGTGTGTGTGTGTTGTGTGTGTGTGTGTGTGGTTTGTCATCCCCCTCCCCACCCTTCAGCTTCAAGAGGTATTATGATACAAAACTTAATGAACAGCTCCATCAGTCAGTTTATTCGGGGGTGCGCAAAGGCTAGTTTTGCAACTTCTCTGCAGGTTTTTTGAGGGGAGGGGGTCCAGAAGATAAAAGGTAACAGAGTTTACTTCCGGTTCCTTTGATCATTGGAGACAAGTCAACATGACGTCAGACCGGTTCGCAAATATGTAGGGACAATAGCCAAACCATAACTCAGTGCAACTGCAGCTCTCATAGCGGTAGAAACAACCAGCTGTGAAGCGCTGCTCCTTGTTCCGCTATTGTCCAAACCATTGCTTGAGTCTTGACAATAATGTAAGCCTACTACCACATCTTTTGTTGTTGTTTTTCTTGTTTTTGTTATTGTCGCTGTTGTTGTCAAGTTTAATCTGCACGAAAACTGCAATCCATATATCACTGGACCTTTTGCATAAATATTTGTAGGGTTTCTTGTTACATGGAGCATAGATATATATCAAAGTTGATACATGTACTATTTTTACCTGCTAAAAAGTAAAAAGTGCGTTACTAGACTATTGTTCGATATGTAGGCCATTCTCCTTACCTGCTTAAACTAAACGCAATCACCATCAATCCACGTTCAATCTGGCAAGATTACTTTTATCCGTCAGCGTTCCCCATTCCTTTATCTCTACCAATTACTGCAATTCATTTCATTGTAACATCCATTTCTGATAATAATTGTACAGTAAATAGGAATGTTTGACTATGACATTTTCAGAGCAGAAACTTGAAATAATAGACTTGATTCTGGGAGCATTGTGTTCTTAATTGAGGACTGCTTCCAATTCTGCGATTTCCCTTTAAAGAAATGTTTGACCTTTCCACAAACACCTGCTCACATCTCGTAAGCATACTAAGAAAGGGGGAACACACCGAAGTAAGAATTGCAGTTCTGACAATCGTTGAATGACAACAAGACGAGTGGAAAGTACTTCATGTTCCTTCTAGGTATTGAAACTGTGATCTAAACATTTTTGCCATAGTTTAATGGCTAACCATGTATAGCATGATATTGTCTCTGCTTCACTTTACTTGTGAAAAAATGATTATACTTGTTTACTTTTCGGCCTTTTTCTAAAGTAAGTTTGTGGTGGCCGTTGTCTTACATTTAGTGAATAGCATATTCTCTTTTTGACCTTTATAAGTATGATTTTTATCTCTGCTTCTCTTTACTTGTAAAAGGGAGTGTTTTCTCTTCTCTTTTCGACCTTTGTGTAACGTCATTTTTAGCGACCGTCATCTTGCGTTTAGTGAGTAGCAAATTACACACTAGCCAGCGAATCGTATTTCCTTTGACGACGTTCAACCGTATAACCTAGTAATTTTCCTGTGTATTCAGGCTCAGTGAAGCATTGGTGTAATTAAATTGATATATTAGGGTTGCCATGGTCATGTAAAATAAATCAGGCGTGGTGTTGTCACTCGCAACTCTAGGAAACATCTTCGATGACCACTTCTGCAGCACGGTTCCGTTGATTTCAACACTCAGATAATGTTCGTAGCGCTGATTGAATAAAGGTGCAACGTCAGTCACACGTATACAATAACTTGGTTAACTAACCATACGAGTGTACACACAGTTCATGAAGGGTCGGACACAAAACAGCCTTATTTACCGACAAGGGGCAAAAATAGAAACTGATAAATTAAATAGTATACTTTCAAAGGAAATATGAAACTGGTTTGAAAATTCTTTTAAGTAAAGCTAAAAATTTGCGTTATTAGAGTAACGCATCCATGTGTACAGTCTATGTGAGTGTGTATGTGTTTGTGTGTATGTGTGTGTATGTGTCTGTGTGTCTGTGTGTGTGCCTGTGTGTGTATGTCTGTCTGTTTGTGTGTGTATGTGTGTGTGTGTGTGTCTGTGTCTGTGTGTGTGTGTCTGTGTGTGTGTGTGTGTGTTTGTAAGTAGGTAAGTAACTAAGTAATTGTATGTGTGACAGTTTGAAGAGATTTATCATGATTATAGTGTAACGTAAATTTAAGTAGAATTTGGTGCAATTAGCGTTAATTAGTATTACTGTAAATTAAAATCTTATAGGTGTGTATATGGGTGCATATACATCTAAAAATGAAATCACCCACCCAATAGATTTTTGTGTTGCTTGTTGCGTCATTGCTGTATTTATTGAAAACAATAAAGCCAACAGAATGATGCTATTCACCACAACTTTTTAAATCTGATTTTGTTTCACAGAGGGGGCGGAGTTGTCAGATGTGACATTTTGGGTGTTGCTGGTGCTAACAGCTACCCACAATGGGTTAATAACACCCACAATTCATATGCAATATGTGCTCCCACGTCTTTCCTATTTTATACATATTCCTGTGTTCATGTATGTGTGCTTTTATTGGTTTGTTGTTATTGTTGTTTACCAATGGCTTGAACATTAGTGAATTACGTCAATTATATCAAGGCGTGGAATGTGTTATTAAATGTGATTATGTTTATTCGGCTGTTGAAATATAACAGTAATTAAAATGTTTATGTAGATACGCAATTACTATTTTGTTTCACTGGAATTGATATACTGGTTTATGAAATTAGAGGAAAGAGAAGAAGGGGAAGAAGAAGAAAAGGAGAAGAAGAAGAAGAAGAAGAAGGAGGAGGAGGAGAAGGAGAAGAAGAAGAAAAAAAGAAGAAGAAAAATAGAAGTAGAACAAGAAAAGATTAATTGCTTCTTTTTTAATCTTTTTTTAAACGTAGTGTGATATATTTAACTCTGTGTAAAGTGTACTGCAATTCTAAAAGCTTCATGTTTTACACCTTATCATCAAGTCCCAAGTTTTGTTTACTAGATGTATGTAATAACGTCAACGTCGGTTGAATTCCTTTAAATTTTCTTGACCTTATTAGACAATCCATGTTCACTTTTACCGCTCCACTTAGTATAGTTAAATCCATCATACGAACTTGGTGCTAACTATCAATTGTTATGGCGCACCTTTTACTTGCAAGAAAAAATACCGCTGGTATAGGTGCATGGAAAATCGCGTTTCATCATGTAGTACAAATGAGGGGAAGGAATACAAATCACAAAACATGTTGACAGATAAGCACTAGATACAAAAATACATTTTCGCCCAACCTGCAACATCAATCTTTTCGTGTTTATTCAGGTGAGATACAAACAAAACTACAATTTAGCTCCTCGTTCTTACATCGGCAGTAAAAACAATATATCATATTTCAATGTGTGACATTACTTCGAGACAGAGTATCGGCTGCCCGCCCGTTTTCGTACGCCTACATTGCAGTTTCATTTCACGATAGCCATTATCGATCTTGATATGAAGACAAGTATCGTTTTTACCGTTGTTTGTTCACGCGTATCATCACATGGAAAACGATATCAAATTCAAGTATCGATTCACCTTGAAAATGGACAATACTTGTCAGCTTCCTGGTCAATTTGTTGAATATTAGTTTGATCTCCGTTGTGCTGGTTGTTTGAAAACGCGTCAACAAGGTAAATAACATATCAAACTTCAATCACTACGCGTTCTGACTTTATTTGCTTTACCAAGAAGCAAATGAATGAAATAAAGTGAAAATATAGAGACGAAGTCTAATTCGAACAATCGTAACGTAACAGAACTGAGTTTCGTTTGTAAATAATTTTATCTTGGAATAAATACTGCAGCGACAGCACCAACTCCAGCTACATCGTTAGAAATAGTGGTAGAGTAAGTAGTAGTAGAAGTGGTGGTGGTGGTGGTGGTAGTAGTAGTAGTAGTAGTAGTAGCAGTAGTAGTAGTAGTAGTAGTAGTAGTAGTTGATGTTGTTGTGGTGGTGGTAGTGGTGGAAGTAGTAGTAGGAGGAGGAGTAAAAGAAGTACTGGTAGGAGTAGTAGCAGCAGTAGTAGTAGTAGTAGTAGTAGTAGTAGTAGTAGTAGTAGTAGTAGTAGTAGCAGTAGTAGTAGTAGAAGTAATAGTAGTAGTAGTAGTAGTAGTAGGTGAAATAGAAGTAGCGCATAGTGGAAGCAGCAGAGGAAGCAGCAATGTAAGTATAAGTAGGCCTTATACTCGTAATAACAAGAGCAGGAGCAGCAGGAGTAGAGGTATAAGTAGTATAATGCCTGGAAGAAGAGGAAACGGAGGAGTTATATTTATATTACACCGTATCATTCTTGATAGTGATGATGATGATGATGATGATGATGATGATGATGATGATGATGATGATGATGATGGTGATGATGATGATGATGACGACGATGATGATGTTAATGATAATGATATTAATGGTTATGTTGACCATGATGAGAAGGAGGAGGAGGAAATATTGATGATAACGGTGATTATCATGATTTCCATGAGAACTTTTATCATCGTCATCAGCATTTACCTGTGAAAGAAGTTCACAGTTATTTCCTTTTGTTTTCCTATTCTATCTTCTCGTTTTCAAAATTTGATCATAGTCCCCAGCTACATTATGTTGATGATTGCAGCCGTTTATATCTCTGCTTTAGAAAATTGCGATCATACAGCCTCATCTATTATGTTGATTGTTGCATCCTCCTCCTCTATCACAAACACTTCTCATGTTCTCTAGTAATTACCCTCCGAGCATATGTTCTTTCAAATCAATTACCTCTCTACAGAGTTAGACCTTGTTGTCTGGAAATACAGAACCGGGTGCAAGCTACCCTTTGTAACCCAAGTAATGTATATCAAGGGCGTAACCATACTTTATTCTGACGGGGGGAAACTATGACGTATTTCTTTCTACACACAGTGAATGTTAAGATGGCAGATATTTATCCCATTCCACAGGGAGAGGGACAATGTTAGCTCTGTCAATGGAAATGAAGAGTACATCAAGATTATCTTACCTCACCTGTGAACATGTTTAGCATGACTTGTTAAAAAGGACACTGGGATGGCAAAACAGGAGAAAATTTGAATTCCTACAATAAATGAGACAAGTCTTTTTCTCCGATGGAGAGACAAAAAAGCACTAACAAATCACTACTGATACGCATGACCATTTTTTTCGTTTTAGATATCGCGAAGTACTGATTTGAACACGAGCCGTGCTGATGAGTACTGGTCTTTTTGCGCTTAAGCGCGAGTGCTTTCGACTTTCGGATAAATTACACAGCCTTGAAAATGCGATATCATTCATCGATGCCTGCAAATGAGATAATATAAATACAATTTCTTTGTCCTTTCCGTAGATTGATGTAAAAATTGCTCTCTTTTTTCACCGCGATGCATTTCTTTCTCTAAAGTTGCGCACAGAAAATGGTATCGTGTTTAGTTTGAACCGAGTTATCGGTGAAATCTCTTTATTGGGTCTATTATGATGTATAATGACGTTTCAGTAGTTTGATATGTGGAATATTACGAGTAATTCGGTAAGTGATAGGTGTATTTATACTGATGTATTTACGTCCTATGGATATTAAGCATTGATGCATGTAACGTATCAATAAATTGTAGGTTGAGATTGGGTACTAAACTGAATCAACTGTTAGTTTGACCATATACACCACAGCATCATTTCAAAGTTTCTCATCCATTTAATTCTCATGGAAAGTAACGTGGTTTCATCGTGATTTGCAAGTAATTTTACACATTTACCAATCATGGATACTTATGTACCGTGTTTCTGTAAACATCAGATTAAACGGCCGTGGGCAAAATTTATCGTTTTCATTTAATTTTGATATTTACGTATGGAATCCTCATTCTTTTCAGTAAAACCCTTTTCGTTCCCACTTCAGTCCATTTTTCGGAAAACAACTTACTGGAGACGGTGCATTGACCGGAAAATGTTCCGTATCGATAAACGTGTCATATACGTTAATATTTTAAGAACAAATAGATATAAATATTGTATGCATGGACAGACAGACGGAAGAGCACTCAATCAGCTGTGTGAGTTTCGCTTTATAATTTAATTATTTTATTAAACTGATAGCACTTTTAAATTAATCTGGGGTATTTACTTAATTTGTAGCTATCGCTTGGCAAGTGATCCTCATCATGTATTTACATAAACAAATATATATATATATCGATAAAGCAGACACAATCTCATATGGGCAATTCCACGAAAAATGTTACCCAAGAGTGGAAAAATGAAAATCAAGGAACAACGTTGTTTCACCCTGGAAAGTACTCAGGAAGGGT
>JZLH01S0001098.1:22948-32957 GCA_001188425.1 Eucidaris tribuloides
TTTTACATAAATCTTTCCAAAGTATGATACTGCCATGTCTTGAGAACTGCTGATTGTATTGTATGTGTTGTGATGTAATACTGAATTGAACGGATTTTGGAGCTGAAAGGCCAAAGGTAAAAGTTTACAAGGCCTCAGACAATGTCTGATTTTTGCTCTTTACCCCAATAACTTAAGAACAGCTGATTGGATATTGATGTAACTTGGGTCAAGTATGTATAATGAGGTACAGAAGAACTGATTAGACTTTGGAGTTGAAATGGTCACATATACTGTAACTCAAGGATGGTTTTACTGATATTAATCTTGGGTCAAGTGTGTACTATGAGTCCACAATGACCTGATTACATTTCAAAGTCGAAAGTTCACAGTTCAAAGGTCATGGCATATCGTATAATTATAAATAATTTTAGCTCAATAATACCATAACCATGTAAAGACTGTTGATCAGAGTTGCATGAAACTAGGATCAAATATGATAAATGAGGCATCAGTGAACTAATTCGATTTTGAAGTTGAAAGATCAACTGTTTCATGTCCTTGTTGATGTACATGCCTGATTTGAGCTTATTACCATTGTAACTTTATAAATGACTAATCGGATTGTGTACACACGTGTCAGACATTTCTAAGTTTCGGTATTAAAAGTTTACCATTTGAACGGAGTGAAAAATACTTATTTGACAGAAATTTAAGGCATCTTGGGACACTGAGGTCGTGTAAACACTTAAACAGCATAGACTTTCTGAGTTGTTTGCACTATTTAAGGATTTCCATGATGAAGTTCATGATTGCATGCGCATTTTTAAATGTAATGTTTGAAATATCTTGGGTTTAAATGTGAATTTCCATTGAATTTACCTCGAAGGTCACACCTCGGCATGGTGATGATGAAGATACATAGATAGCATGGTGTGTCAGGATTAAGGAGGTCCTGTGGAACCCATTTTAAAGCTCAAGTTGGAGAGATGAGATTGAAAATGAAAATGAAATGACATACAGAAATGATGCAGTGAGATACTGATAGCGGAAACGTGAAATAGAAAAAAAAATGTTATATCGATTTTTAGTAAATATATGATCTTTATTCGCACATATAAAATGGCATATTTCCATACATATAACGTTGAAGTAGAAGAAAAAATATATTTAAACATTCACAGACACACACAAAAAATCAAGTAACTATAAACATTACACATCGTCCTATGAAGGCAAGAAGGCGCGGCCGCCTGCCCGCCAAGAGCCATGAGGGCACTATCGTAAAGACTTACACAAATTTGTTTGGAGGGTACTTGCAGTTTGGAAGTTGATTCGAGAGCACAGCTCCCAACATGTGGAAATCTGCAGTTTACCATTTTGGTACGATTCGAGGTAAATAAAACTCTTTTAGAAGGTGATTTTTAATTCTATGCTGATGGAGTGTGATCTGCCAAGAATGACGGAGCCTGTTCATGCAAAGAATAACATATCATCTTACATTTTTTTTTAAATGTCCACCTTCCTTCAGTTTGGACCCAATCTAAACAATACACGAAAAGTAAGTTCCCCCTTGTCCAAAATTCCATAAATTTTTAATGAAATACGTGTTAGCAAAATAACTTGGCAGGAACACCTCCACACTCCTTGACTAACCTCTGTGTGAAAATAAGATAAATCCGTCAAGCTATGCATGAGTGAGCATGAATTAAAACAAAAATGTCACTTTTCAAAAGTCACAGGCGTAATCTCTTATGCCAAAATAATGGTAAATAATGGTATTTTTTTGCTTTATTTACAAAATGTGCTCACTGAACCCTGACATGGTTACAACCTCTTATGTCCATACAACGTGTAAACATACACTTTGCTGAAAAATATCGGATTTCATTTTTTTAAATAAAATTAATAGATTTTACAATTTCAAAATTGAGGATGATTGAAAATTGTTAAATTGAGCTCACTGAAGCGTAAATATGCAAAAAGTGCCAAAAGAATTGTTAGGGAGTCATTCAACAGAAACAGAATTTGTCAAAATCCTGCATCACAAATCCCTCAAAATGACCCTTGTGACTTTTGAAAAGTGACATTTTTGGCCTTTATTACGTGCTCACTCATGCATGACTGGACGGATCAATCACATTTTCACACAGAAGTTAGTCAATGAGGGTAGAAACACTGCTGCCAAATTATTCTGCGCAAAACTATTTCGTTAAAAAGTTATGGAATTTTCAAAAAGGGGGAACTTAGTTTTTGTGTAGTGTTTATTTGGTTTGAATATTTTTTTAGGGATTCATACATCAAGTGCAAAACAGTTCTGTTCATATATTGTTTTACCAAATCATCTTCAACTTGTCCAAAGGTGTTTGTGTGTGTGTGTGTGTGTGTGTGTGTGTGTGTGTGTGTTGTGTGTGTGTGTGTGTGTGTGTGTGTGTGTGTGTGTGTGTGTGTGTGTGTGTGTGTGTGTGTGTGTACATTTTATCTTTGAGTGACGGTGTGTGCATGTGTGCATATGTGCATACTGTGTTTCTGTTTGTCTGTGTCTATGGATTTGTATCTTTGTTCGTGTGTATGTATGCTTGGGTATGTATTTGTGTGTTTCCGTGTCTATGTCTGTTTGTTTAGGTTTGTCTGTGTATATATATGTATGTGTGTGTCTCTTTCTGTGTCTATGTGTGTCTGTGTCTGCCTGTATATTGCTGTGTTGGTGCCTGTATGTACTGTATGTGTGCTTGTGTACGTGTGTGTGTTTGTGTCTGTGTATCTATGTTGGTCTAGTGTACGTGTGTCTGTCTCTGAGTGTTTCAGTATGTGTCTACGTGTGTGTCTGTGTGTGTGTGTCGTACGTATGTGTCGTCTGTGTGTATATCTGAGTATGTGTCTGTGTATATGTCTGTGTATGTGTGTGTGTGTATCTGTGTGTGTCGGTGTGTGTGTGTGCCTGTGTGTTTGACGGACAAAGACATAGACACACACAGACACACAGGCAAAATATACCCACGTAAACCCACATACCCACACATACTACTAACTCATACAAATGTACAGACACGCACAAACACAGACACACAACATACCCACACCCACTACCAATACACACACGCACAAACACAGACACACAACACACCCACACCCACTATACTAATACACACAAGCACACAACACACTCCCACACTACAAATACTACCCTGACACCCAAAACACGCACATCCCCAGGCAAGTGTCCTAAGTTGACAGTTTCCCTCACTCCCACCCCCCCCCCACCACACACACACATGCTTAAAATGACCTTGTCAAATTTTGTTTGTTTACATGGATAATTTTATCGGTGTGTGTTTTATTCTGTGATCATTTTACCCCTTCTATTTCCTTCTACATTTTCGATCCGCGACCCCATTCATACTATTTCCGTCAGTATGGCTTTAAAAATTAGGTTCCGGATTTGCACGCATCCAAAACGGCAAAATGAATGAAATCAGATATAAAATCATTCACAATGTGAAGATACAAATAAACACCTCATAGAACCTTAGGGTAGAATACTTGGATTTGGTGAAAATCTGGACACTTAAATTTCAAAATCTCCAAGTGACGGCCCGTGCCTTTACAATTCGGTTATTTCCAAATTTGTCCGATCGGCCGCTAGCACAAGGTAACGCAGATTTCAGCATTTTGATCAAATTGGCGTACGTAGTTAGCCACTGACCGCAGCGCTCAGATGGTCATGTGAACTTACACATAATCGTATTCTGCAAATTGAGCAAAATTTAAACCCACGAAAAGAACAATATCCTAGTAGCATATCGTTATTAGTTTTTCTCATAAAACAAGTTTATGATGTGTGGACAGGGGTGTAGGCTGGTTTGGACATGGGGGGGTGCACATCTTGGGGAGGTGGAATAGGGGAGGTGCACATCTTAGGGAGGTGGAACAAAAGTTGAGAAAATCAGGCGTTGAAAGCAGAAAAGGTGGTGCAAACTTTGTTTTTGCTATTAGGATGTTACTATTTATCCTGTAATAGTTGAAATATTATAATCAGTTCCAAGACACATGCTCCGGGAACAATTGCTGGGACGATTATTGCACCCTCCCAGATGCACTTCTGCCACCCCACATCCCCCACACCACACCCCACGGATTTTAGTACTGGCTTATTTAGTCACGTACACGATCGGTTACACGTATTACATTCCCAGCCTCTCCCAATCCTACATTCTCACTTCGTAATAAATGAAGCAATGAATAACTCTTAACCAAGTCACCGAATTTAATGGAAGTTACAGTTTATATGATTACACTACGAATGAGTATGCCAAATTAAAATAAAAATCGGAACTATTATAACAAAGGCAATATTTGTTTTTACAACACCAACAGTAACAGAGACCTAACTGGATAACATTAAATTGGTTTAGAAATAAACTCCTCAAAAAAAGTTTGGAAATCTGAGTTTGATCAGTTGTATCTCCCGTTTCGTAGTAATAATCAATGCAAGCTTGGTATCATCGGAAAGAATATTTAATTTTCTTTAAAATGATACCCTACTTATTATGAATATGCCATCAGGGAAAGGGTAGTATTTTAAAATGTGGTGTAAAGTGTAAATTGAAAAGCTTCAAAATGACCAAAGTTCGGTAAGTCACACAATTGGTGTTGTTGTTGATGAGTGAGTTTCCCAATGTCTCTTTGGTCGTTATGCATTCTAATGTGAACAATTATATGAATTGAAACAAACACCTGCTCAAGTAAGCAAACAACAACTACAAGTAAAAAAAATATACAAAAACATGTATGGGCATTTAAAAATTTAACATAAGGCATTTAATCTCACAGACCTTTCACCACATTAACACCACAAAGTGATAAAAAAGTGGCATTAGCTTGATTTTCATGGATTTTCTCAGAGAGAGGGTATCACGAGAATGGACTGGCCTGCATGCAGCCCAGACCTCATCCTCATTGAACATTTGAGGGATCGATTCGGCCGGGCTGTACGGAAGAGAGTCACAAATGCAACAACATTGGCAGGTTTGCGTCAATTACTGATTGACGAGTGGAATGCCATCCCACCTTAACGAATCACACAGAGTTCATCAACAGCATGGGGAAGCGGTGCCAGGCGGTGGTGCATGCACGTGGGTCATCCACCCGATACTGAACTCTGATCATGTCATTAAAATAAATGAAAATTGATGAAATCAAATATCCACGTGAATATAAACATGAAAACCCATGTAAATCAAGCTCCTGCCACTTTTTTGTTAGTTTGTTGTGAAAGGTCGGTGAGATTAAATGCCTTGTGTCCAGTTTGTTAATGCCCATTAAGTTTTATTTTTACTTTTTATTGTTGTTATTTGCTTAATTATGCATATGTTTGTTTCAATCCATGTTAATGTTCACATGAGAATGCATAACGACCAAAGAGACATTGGGAAACTCACTCATCAACAACAACAAAAATTGCGTGACATACCAAACTTTGGTCATTTTGTAGCTTTTCAATTTACACTTTACACCACATTTTAGAACACTGCTCTTTCCCTGATGGCATAATCGTAACAAGTAGGATATCATTTTAAAGAAAATTAAATAATCTTTTAGATGATACCAAGCTTGCATTGATTATTACTACAAAACGGGAGATACAACTGATCAAACTCAGATTTCCAAACTTTTTTTGAGGAGTTTATATTATAACCAAATTGTAACTCAAATACGACTTTCACATTGGTGGATATAACCAGGTGTTAACCATTGTATCAGCTGGCTCGGCCATTTTGGACCACTTTGATGGATTTTTTTTGCACTCTATCTGCAAATGCAATATGCGTCTGTGCATGGCAATCGTTTCGGTATAATTTCATGTAAATGTTAGAAGCTAACGTAGAAAACCACCTAAATAGATTTTTTTTTTCGGCGAACATCACTGAAACTTGGTTATATTCCAAATTATCCCCAGCATTTGAACCTGAAGATTTTAATATTATATTATGTTATGATACAAGCTGATCCCCCGACTTGCAGAGGTGGTGAGGGTAGTCCAGGTGCGGTTGGGGGGGGGAGGAGTGAGCCCCCTCCCCCCAAAAAAATCGGAGGAATTTTTTTTTACAATGAAAATCTACATAAGCACTTCCTTTTGGCATGTGTTTACAATTTTTACGTGAAATTCCCCCTCCCCACCCCGCGACTGTGTTGACCGTGAAAAATTTTGGATCTCGGACTTGGAATAAAACATTTTTCGTCCAAGTCACCCCCCCCCCCCCCGCTGAACGACTTTTCGGCAGCTGGGATGACCGAAAAATTGACCGAGAAAAAAATTGGACCTGGGATTTGGCCGCGAATGAAGCCCCCAGTAGCCCTCCTAAAGTTTTCGCTCTAGAACCGCGCCAGGGGCAGCCATTTGACATTATTTATCATCAGTTGAAATATTATAAAAGACCTGATCTTCATATTGAAAGAAGTAGGGCGTACCAAGGGTCAACCCAGCGGTTGTGGTGGTGGTGGTGGGGGGGGGGGGGGGGGTATGCAGTCACTTAAGCGATATTTATTATGCTGTATGCTGTAATTTCACACTAAATGAAAATTTTCCCTACCATTACTGATCGAATGTCTTTGAGCACAAACCTTGATAATTCACACCAGCCCCTGTTTGTGTTTTTTCACTATCAAAACAGTAAACCGAACAAAGCATAATATGCAATGCTGAGCAACTTTATCTTAAGTAAGTTTCCTCAACTCTTTATTACGCATCGTAAGTTCCGTTAATACAAATCAATACGACTGTTACAGTATATAATGGGTGATTTTAATTTAGATTTGCTTACTGTAGATCAAAATAGTTCAGTTAATGCCTTTATAGATTTATTATGTAATTGAATAGAATAATCAAAACATCTCCAACCCTTATTGATAACATATTTAGTAATGATATTGATAATCATATTCACTCTGGGATTCATATTTCTGATATCAGTGACCACCTTCATATTTTTTAAAGTTATTAATTCTACTCAAGTCTCAAATGAAAATAACACATTTTACTGTCGTGATATAAATGAAGAAAATATAAATCTATTTCTGCTGAAATTATCGCAAATCTCTTGGGAAATTAATGTAGATGATCCCAATAACAGTTATAGCAATTTCTTGACAAAGGTTTATACTGTATAATCAGTGTTTCGCGAACAAAAAAGTTATGAATAAAAAGCTACAAAGAAAGAAACCATGGATTACGTATGATATTATAAATATGTGCAGAAAAAGATCCATCTTATACAAAACAAAAACAAAAAAATCCTACTAAAAATCGTGAACTAACTTACAAATATTTTCGTAATCATGTTACTTCTATGATAAAACAGGCAAAAAAATATATTTTCGAAATAAATTTAACAATGGTAATACATATAAAAGCTACATGGAAGATAATCAATACGCTATTAAAGAAAAATAACTGCATGCAAATCAGCTAAACTTCAAAGTATTGTAATTGATAACAAAGAAATCACAAATGCCAACGAAATAGCTAATGAATTTCACAAATATTTTACAACTATTGGTCAAAATTTGATTTCTAATCAAAGATTGAATAACCCTATTAATTTTGCTTCTTATTTGAAAAACCCAAATACCTCGTCTGCTTTTTTTTTGCACCAGTTACAAATCTTGAAATAATCGATATAGTTTTTAAGTTAAAAATGGTACGAGTCCCGGTTTTGATTCAATAGACGTACGTGTTAGCTGTGATTCTCTTTGTGATTTTTTTTCACTCCTGCATTGTATCTGGAGTTTCCCTGACAAACTATAAATCGCCAAAGTTACCCCTGTCTACAAAAAAGAGAAGTTGTAAACATAAATAATTACCGACCTATATCTGTACTTAACAATTTTTTCCAAAATTCTTAAGAGGTGTTTATGCAAACGTCTCATTAAGTTCATAGACAAGCATGGTATTCTTTACAAAAGCAGTATGGGTTCAGGGAGGGGCACTGCACATCTATTGCCGTATTAGAATTCATTCATAAAATTACTCAAGCAATCGACAACAAGGAATACACATTCAGGATTTTCTTAGACCTGTCGAAAGCGTTCGACACCATCAACCATTCTATATCGTTAACCAAATTACATCACTCCGGGATTAAGGGGCTTACCGTATAACTATCTGAAAGTTACCTGACCGAACGCAATCAATTTACAGTTGTTAATAATAAAATTCATTTTTGAAACGCTTAGAGGTGGAATGCCCCAAGGCTCAATACTTGGTCCACTACTCGTTTTACTTTATATTAATGATATTCAATATTGTTCACAGTTTCTATGTTATATATTGTTCGCAGATGACACCAGTATATTTATGTCGCACTCAAACATTCACTCCCTAATACAAATTATAAACTCTGAATTAAAACATGTTAATACATGGCTTAATGCCAATTAATTATTTTTGAATAAAGATAAAACTCACTTTATGACTTTTAATGGAAATAAACCTCAAAATGATTTCAATGAAACTAACGTGTATTTTGATAATGTTAAAATTACTAGAGTGCAGTCGACTACTTTTCTTGGTTTGACAATTGAGGAAAAATTAAAATGGCATAATCATACTGGTGCCATCTGCAATAACATTTCTAAAGATATTGGTGTTATATATAGCTTGAAGTTTTTACCTTATGACATTCTGAAATCATTATATAGTTTACTGATACTACCACATTTATCTTACTGCATCTTAGCGTGGGCATCAACATCCAAAAAATAATCTTTCCCGTATCCATAAGTTACAAAAGCGTCTTGTCAGAATACTTACAAATTCTCATTATCTACCTCCATCACAACCCTTATTTTACAAATTAAACATTCTAACTATTGACGATATGATACAATTACAAATTGGGTCTTTCAAGTATGCTTTTTATAATAACCTTTTACCTGCTACCGCCACAAAGCATTTTACCGAAAATGAAAATATCCACTCATATGATACGAGGAACGCAAACAAGTTTCACACTATTCTCCCACGCACCGCTTTAACTCAGTAGACAGTCTTTTACACTGGTCCAGTACTCTGGAACAATCTACCCAATTCACTGCGAAGCAGCAAATCACTCGCAATCTTTAAAAGAAACTACAGACGTATACTCATTGAAAACTATAATCCCGCACTATAGGCATTTACTACTTTTGTACTTTTCTGTATGATTAGCAGTTATTTATACGAAGCATTTTCTTTATCTTTTTTTTCTTTTATTATGTGTATTTAATGTGTACAACATACCGATTTATGCGTACCAGACTTTCAGGGGCCAATCTCGCCAAGTGTTTAAGAATGCTTTTGTTGGTCCCACCACTTAATTCATAATATTTTTGGGTAATTTGTAATTTGTATGTTTGTATGTAATTGTTATTTCTCCACGTTTAAATTGTATATTGTTTTTATATGAAAATTGGAAATAAATTGAAATTGAAATTGAAATTAAATGTCCAGATACTGAAATTTCCATAACCAGTATCGCGATATATTTGGAGAACATTATGTAAACGGAATTGGACAAATTCCTATTTAATCTTTTTTTCTGAAATATTATTATTCCTCTATAACCCAACAAAAAGCAAAACGTGGATTTCTATCGTAACGTCAATATTTCAATTGATTGTTTCTGCAACCCTTTTCACAATATATACAAAGCAACATAATTCACCTATGCCAAGATATACAAACATAATATTGAAATTCAATTTTACCAAACTCTGTACAGATGATAAGATACATAAATTTATAAATTAATTTATTATATACAGTGAACAATAATTGATGGGTTTTTTTATTTTCTAATTATTGTCTAGCATTTTTCATCAATTCAGTCAGTTTAATTTTGTGAATAAACACCCCTAGAACATTATACTTCTAATTGTGTTTTCAATGTAGATGCTTTCAATATGTCAATATACTAATACATGTAAAATAATAATATTCGTTGTATGTACAACCGTTGATGAAAAACTTTAAATGGTATACATTGTTTTG
>JZLH01S0001098.1:33019-47783 GCA_001188425.1 Eucidaris tribuloides
TTAAAGATCTAAATAAAAACACCTGAACAAATCTTGCATATAGTAAATACCTTATAATAGAGGACATACTTGATGCACAGTTATATGATATCTTATCTTTTTGAATTTTTTTAATGACAATTTCTACATGAAAATCTGTTCACAAAATATCATGCTGGTGGTAAAATTTCTGAAGGTCATTATCTCCCATGCCTGACGAAGTCGTCGGAGGATATAATGACAGCGCCGTCCGTCCGTCCGTTCATCAGTCCGTATCTTCGATAACTTTGATAATGTGTGACGAATTTTCATGAGATCTGGTATAACGGTACATGATATCAAAATACATCCTAGTTCGATTTTAGAGCACGAAGATGACAGATCAAAGGTGATACCCCAATAAATGCGAAAGTAGCTATCTAACAGCTTTCCGTTACTTAACTAATGTTACTTAAGTAATATTGGACGGATTTTAATGGAATTTGGTATAGCCTAAGTTTAATTTCAATGTATCTGGGTCAAATTTATATGGCATAACTCATATTATTAACGCTAATTATGTATCTGAACATATGGTTTCCGTTCGATAACTTCAATTAAGTTAAAAGTTTTAATGAATTTGGGTGAGAAGGTACATGGCATCAAAATGTTTGATTATGGATTTTGTGTGTCATTTAAGGTCAAAGCTTATTAATTTTTGTGAAAATATGTATATATCTATAAATGTGGTTTCCGTTCGATACCATTAGTAATGTTAGATAGATTTAATGAAATTTGGTAAGAGGGTACATTGTATGAAGATATAGACTAAGTTTGAGCTGTGATGTTTAAATCATGAATTCGAACTAAACTCAAAAATTAGAAACATTATCAAATCTGCCCCCCCCCAAAAAAAAAACTTATCACACTGTGTGCAACACATAGTTGTACATGATATATGCGCTTGTTGCATCAAATAAATTCACAGTGAGTGATAGTTTGATTTTAGTCCGATAGAAAAAATGTTTTGACTTATAGTTAATTTTATTATTTTTAACACAAACACACCCAAGACGTAGAACCACAGAGGATTTGTGATGTACTGTGTCAGTCACACTACGTAGCAGAGCGGTTGTCGTGGTGCGGTACGCGCGTAGGTACGAGGCTGTTATGGTTTAACATGACAACTCAAAGAAGTACAACCTCGTGTCACAGGTGAAAGCAATGATGTCTTCTGACACAAACTGCATGCGGCACATACTCACACGCCGGTTTACATTTAATTCAAACATTTTACACTCAGTCTTGATTTTGATACGATTACCACGCAGAGTGTAGCGAGTTAGTGACATGATACCCTCCTTCCTCTCAACGACTGCATGGTACAATCTGTCCTTATAGTCAAGAGCTACACACTGTGGGTCTGAAGAGGAAAGTTTGTTTATGGTGCTGCCAACATTTCCATCGTTGTCATGCAGAGTCACACCGCTCCTCCTACATGTCACTATTGTACCTGACTTTGTTACACAGATCTGTCGTAGTTCGCTAGTTCCTGTTGGAATCATTCTTGTTGGTGCAGATTCGGTTGGCTTGAAGATGTAGATGTTACTTGTGTCATTTACAGCGTATATATTATCATTGAGGTCCGTGCAAATATTGGGAATGGACGATCGATGAGGAATGATAAACTGATGGTCAGTAGGTGTGCATTGTACATCCTCAACCTGCTACGCCCAGCGTCTGACACAACTGGCCGGCAATCAGACAGAAATGCAATATCGCACATGCCGTACATATCATCTGCTTGTTCCTTGAGATACTGTTTTCTCCTACCATCAATATAAAAATCAATTGCTCCTTGCTTCGTGCCAAACACAATACATGCAGCACGTAAATAGGGAAGTTTTGCCATTCCCATTGGCGTGTTTAACTCCTTCGTGTCGAACTTCACCTCCTTCATCACAGTCAGGCCCGGTCTTGGATCCGACATCCATAAAGGGTCCTCATAACAAAGGCGTACATGATACACCAGCCTTATGGCATCCTCAAATGTCATCATGCACACAGGGCACTTAAAGTTTACTGGTTTGGTTTCTCCTCCTTCGGCCATATTAGCTCCCCTTCTTTTCAAATCAGTCTCAGTTCACTATAAAGGTCACCTCTGATCTGTGTTAACTGACTTTCTCCTTTGTTTATGTGAGCAGCAATCTGGCATTAAGCCACAATGACAGCAAAATTTTCGTCGACGTAGAAGAAAAGGCAACTCTCAGCAAATACCAAACTGTTGCAGAATATTTTTGGATTAAATTGCACTGTATATCAGGAGAAAATTCACAGTACACGCAGCTCATGTAACAAGGAAGTACTTTTCCACACACACACACACACACGCACACACACACACACACACACACACACACACACACACACACACACACACACACACACACACACACACACACACACACACACACACACACACACACACACACACACACACACACACACACACACACACACACACACTAACACAATAAAACACATAAAGACAGAGAGAGAGACACACACACATACAGCCCTGATAGCAAAAACTGGTAACAAAGACGTCTTATTTAAGTCATTTACGTGTCTCACGTCATAATGGACGTCGTAAAAGACTTCTAAAGAACGAGTAATTTGACACAACAGCGCAAAGTTCGTGATATGGACTGTCGTATATTGACTGTGAATTATGACGTCGTCATAGTCAACTACGACGTCATTAACTGACGTCTTTTATGTCGTATTTCCTGACCAGTATAGACTCAGATTCGACGTGATTATAGTCAATTTTACGACGTGTCCACTCATAATACGTCCGTAAAAAAACGTTTAAAGACGAGTATTGACACAGCACCAATCGTGATATGGACGCGTATATGACCGCGATATGCGTCGTCAATAGTCAACTACGACCGTCTAATAGACGTCTTTATGCCGTACTTCTGACTAGTTTAGACGTCATATTGACGTCCTATAGTACGTGCAATAACGTCTGTAATAGTCAATCTACGGCCCGTCCTTTAATGACGTCTTTTGCAACTGATTTCTTGACCAGGATTAAGACATCGATTGAATGGTCGTATCATGATTTTAATCTCTTTTATATCGAGCTCATTTTAATCAACATAACCTATTTACGGTAAACGACGTGATATTTTAGAATGTTAAATTGTACATGATACACAACATTGATTGTACATGTGAACCTTGCCCTAGCTAGGTTTATACATATAACAATTAATAAGGACTTAGAATCATGGGTGATAATCAGGGCGAAGGCTTGGTTTGGCATGGGGAGGTACACATCTTGGCGAGGAGGAACTATACTTTGGTGTGGGAGTGCACACATCTTTAGGGAGGTGACACGTAAGTTGATGAAAATCAGGGCGTTGAAAGCAAGGCAGAAACGGTGTTGAAAATGCTTTTGCCTTGCCAAGGGCGATACTCCTTTGGCTCAGCGGGGGGGGGGCCGGTGCACGTGCACCCCAGCCTACACCTTGGTTCCCATATAGACCTTCTATTTTGACCAATGTGCAAGGTTGACTGATAGGCCAAAACTTCTTCAAGACAAACACGAACAACAATATACATTACAGCAAAAATATGAAAAAAATAATGAATACACATTTCAATACAAAACTCATTTTACAAATATTTATTAATAAATAATAAGACTGCATAACTGCAGAAACAGAACTTTTTTATGCAATAAGATAGTGTTAATGTACACTTGTACATATTCAAGTACCATGTAGGTCACAGTAGGGTCCATGGTCACAGGAATTACAACCAGTTTACCAGATGCCAGGAAATTGGCTTTTTCCTGAATTGCAAGGTAAATATATGAGGCAGTCGTACAAAAAAAGTAGAGCAGCTTAGAACAAAAAATATTTTAAAATTGTTTTGCATGAGTTTGGGATTAATTGTGTTGATATGAATACTGTTAGACTTGGACGCAGTAAGCTTACTCGTGATGATCACTAAGTTTGTATTGAGAAGTAAGTTGTCAAGGCAGAGGTGAGGCACAACCCCTTCTTGTGGTGCAATCAGTCACAAAAATGCATTGTGCGGCATCAGAATTGATGTTCTTATAATCAATGTTTAATGCCTCACAGACCGATGCTTGGCAGAAGCTCTCCTAAACGATGTGCACAAGGATTGAATCCTGAGACATGGCCCAGAGAGAGTGGCTAATATCAGATTTTGTGACCCAAAAAAGACAAAATGAACACGGGGATTCGAGATGATACCGCGCCATAAAAACGAAAGAGAATGTCATGTTTTGCAAAATGGAAGCTTGTGAATTTAGAAAAAAAATGCATTTCTTCTTATTAACGGGTTTTGGGGGTTGGTAATTGTATTTGAATTATTGCTTTTATTTTGGTCATTCTTGTCACAAGAATTGAATTAGCTGCTCTCTTGAGCATGTGAGGATTATTAGAATGTACCAAAAAATGAAGCAATGATTCGATTACAACCCAGCCTAGCCCGCTTCAATACATTTTCTTCAGTTCAGCATTCATCTGCAAAACATGCGATTTTCATCCCTTTTTTTAGGGGGTATCTATTCTTGAATCATCATGCTTCTATTTTTGTCTTTTTTGCCACAAAAATTAGTATTACATGCTTCTGTGAGCATGCTGAGGAATTTAATCCTTGTAGCACATTCAGGGAGAGCATTCTGCAGCACCAGTCTTGAGCATTAAACATGACTATAATGAACACAATTCGCTGCCAAAATCATTTTGACCTATGGAACAAAAGTGGCCTGGCTTGCTCGCTCGGTGCGTGAAATAGCTCTTCAATACCAATAGTGTCATGCAGGTGCTGGTCAGGTTAGGTGGTGCAGCGAAACCCGGAAAAATTAGTTCGCTCGGTCCGGTCCTGTCCGTTTTTGTACGACATTAGTTCGGTCCGAGTCGAAGAAAAACCATATAAAACCTCACAAAATGCACTGAGCTACATAGTCGAATGGCCCAGTAAAGAGACGTAATCACATCCAAAGATAAATACAGCTACCTTGGTTACAAACGAGAAAGTCATTTGTTTAAGTCAGATCAATTACCATATACGCATACCTTTCTTATTGGATAAATCAAAAGTTCAAATCATTAACCGACGGCCTCCATAAATTCTCAGGCAAGCATGAAGTGAATGCGGTCAGACGGCAAAAGTAATCTCTACTGAAAGGTATGACACTCGTGAACAACGTGGGCACAGAGTGTGTGCAGACGTAGAGGCCTTCTTGGTCCGTTTCACTTGCGAAGCTTTCTTCCCAGACAATGCTCAAGTCAACCGGCCCGCCCCTGAAATGAAACACCCCCCTGATCTCAATCAAAACAATAACAAGCAAACACTTCCACGTTTGAGGAATTACAGCACATCATACACACAGAGGCCAAAAAAATAATATGTTTGTTTGGGGTAACATGGTTTGAAAAAATTGGGACGGGATAGAAGAAAAATAATTTTATCGATTTTTTTTATTTGCGATGTACTACTTCTTTATATTAATATTCAATGATGTTTATAGATCGGCTTCAGTTTATGAATTAATATTTTAAATGTGAAACATTTTGTCCCATTTTTGGGGGATCCGGGGGGCGGGGCAGATTCCATAATATCCAAGATCCCAACCCCTTCTTTCCACCGTCTAATAGGCCCTACAGGGAGATGGAGTCATGATAAGCCCCTCCATTGTAAGTCTCACAACAAATCAAAGCTCACTGATAATGGTAACAAAAACATTAATTCAATTCGTCTATTCAACACGAGTGCGGCCCTCTCATTTTGTTTGTATTGCTGCGCCTGGAAGACTTCGAAGTACTGTAGTCTGTCAATTTATCTTCAACGCCGGACCGCGCATGAAGCTACATCGTGTGCATATCATGTTCTTATTCCATTATTCAATCAGTTCATGATCCGTTCGACTCGTCGCACTAATTCAATGCTGACGCGAGATCTATGGTGAACATGTTTTTCACATTCCACACTGACACCTCTCACATCACATCACCACCACCCAACATACAAAACCCATCAGTAACCATCACAAATCATACTAGCTTCGTAATGACACTAACCCAGTGCAGATGCCGCGCACCAACGGGTCACAAGGATTCTTACTGAATCCCCTACTGACTCTGCTTATCAGTGAAATTGAATGATGTTTGTCCCAGACCAGTACACAATGTGCAGCGTGGAACATCCCTCAAGAGCTAACACTCTCATGGACAATGAAAAACAAACTAGATATCCCCGTCAGCTTCAGAGGTCATACACAAAAGCCTTGCGAAAGGATGTTTACATTTTCGTCGTGATGCCCGCCAACACACAAGGTTTGTAAGAACAAACCTGCGCAGCCTTTGTGTGATGGAATGCTGAGCTGGGGATATGGTTTCGATCTTTCATTTCCACGTGATGTTACCTTTCCATGAGGAGATGTTTCTTCACGCCCTGACACATTGTGTATCATTGAGGAAAATAATCAATTCACTGATAAGCAAAGGTCAGTTACAGGGGGTCAGAAAGGGATCCTTGTGAGGACATCTCACATGGCTTATGGTGTCATTTACTATATAATAAATCTGAGCTATTTGTTTTCTTTTTCATTCACAAAAGAAACGATTGTGAACATTAGCAAACATGTGGCTTTTCATAGATAGGGATGTACGGGGGATTTTTACTAATGTTTTCTGTTTTGCGTATTCTGACATTGTGGTCATGAATGAAAGATTCCTTACGATATCATTTTTCATAATCAATGGACTACTGTTATTGTTTACTTTGGCTTTGCAGATTACGCATTTGAACAGATTGAGTGTGATGGATGTTCCACAGGCAATCTTTACACTTAGCAGTGAACATCGATTAAACAAACTAAATCATTATTTTCTTTGCCACTTGGATAAGAACAAGAGTAACATGTCCATATAATAATATAAGATTCAGGTTCTTCGTCAAGGTTTGTGTTCAACAGTCAAAAGTAAACAATTGAACAATAACGATAACTAACTTTAGAAGGTTGTAATACTACAATAAATGTATAATAGTAATAGAAATAATACATTAATATTATTTATTATAATCAATCATTTTATGGTCCATTATGATCAGTAATGATTCTCCATGCGCAATTTCTTCGACTTTTATTAATATTAGTCTAATTATCATCTGAAATCATAATCAGTTCATGCAGGACTCGGCGTCTTTTGTAATTGGGCAACCCAATGTTAGAATAGAGCCATTCAGATTTTCTTCGAAAGTTTTGTCTGGAGACAACTAGCACAGAGGGCAAGCCAAAGTTATCTA
Organism: Eucidaris tribuloides; assembly: GCA_001188425.1. Classification (NCBI taxonomy): domain Eukaryota; kingdom Metazoa; phylum Echinodermata; class Echinoidea; order Cidaroida; family Cidaridae; genus Eucidaris; species Eucidaris tribuloides. The sequence goes on from JZLH01S0001098.1 coordinate 40,331, forward strand.
ATTAATTTGACCAATATCGGGTTTGCATTCAGGATCGCTACCTGATTCTATGTTAGTAGGATCCATCGGTTCACGAGAAGTCTAACTCGGACCGTCATGAGATTGTAACTAACTGTATGCTAGAAAGGCCTGACGCGAGCATTCGCAGGGACCAATTAAGATAATAAAGGAGTGTAGTCCAAGAACTTCTCCATACTCAAAGAATTCCCATATGAATAGAATTAACCCAGCAACAATTAACTTTCACAGAAGCAGAATACATGAACGACAATGCGCAAGCGATGGAGTTAGAATTCCGCAAGTAGACTTTAAACCGGCCATCAACCACGAGCAGCCCTTTGTACTGGAAGCATAACTAAGGCAAGTCTGTGCTGGGACAATACATATGTACATGACGTGCAATATCAGAGTAATAACCAATGCACATTACAGCTTCACAAAAGGGTTGCGTGAACTAACTGTGAGTACACACCTCCCACTCAGCTCACTGTATAAGCAGCCAGAGTCTGTAACAATTAGCAATCCTACAGTAATTGCCCATACAGAGTGACAGATATTAACTGCAAGTCAGGGCAAAGCGAGCTCTCAGCAGCTAGCTCACTGTGTAGCCAGTTGTGGCGTGATATTACCAAGTTCTCAGCAAGTAACTAGATAATGGGAAGTAACCCGACCTCGTCCTTCAACCGCTGGTCATAGTCGGTAAAAATAGATGAACAAAGAAGCTCTAAAAGTTATTGTTAGTGGCAACTACCACACACACACACACACCATACACACACACACACCACACACACACACACAATCACAACACAACACACACACACACATCTCACTCACTGTCACAACACAATGACATCACACATGTCAGTAAATATCACTAAAACAACCCGAAACAAATCTAGATTGTTTTTTGCTATAAATAATGGAAATATGCCCAATGCGCTGTTTCTTCTCCTCTTCTCCACCTTCTCCTCCATCGTCTTCTTCTCCTCTCCCCTCGTTCTCCTTCCCCTTCTTCCCTTCCCCTGTCCTCCTTCCCCTTCTCCTTCCCCCTCCTCCTTCCCCTTCTCCCCTCCTCCTTCCCCTTTTCTCCTTCACCTCTCTTCCTCCCTTCCCTTCCCCTTCTTCCTTCCCCTCCTCCTTCCCCTTGTTCTCCTTCCCCTCCTTCCGCTTTTTTTTTTTTTGTTTTTTTTTCCTTCCTTCCGCTGTCCTCTTCCCCTTTTCTCCTAACCCCCTCCTCCTTCCCCTTTCTTCTCCTTCCCCTTCTCTCTTCCTCTTTCTCCTTCCCCCTGCTCCTCTCTTCCCCGCTCCCCTTCTTCTTCCTCCCCTCCTCCTCCCCCTTCTCCCTTCACCCCTCTCATTCTTCCTCCGCCTCTCTTCCTGTCCGTCCTCTTTCCTCCTTCTACTTCCCCCTCCTCCTCCCCCTCTTCTCCTTCCCCTTCTTACTGCTTCCCCGTGTCCTTCTCCTTCATCCCCCTCCTTCCCCTTGCTTCTCCTTCCTCTGCGGCCCTCTTCCCTCCCTGTTCCTCCCTTGTCCTTCGCCCACTCCCTTACTGCCTCTCTCCTCCTTCCCCTCTCTTCCTTCCCTCCATTCCTCCCATTCTCTTCCCCTGTCCTCCTCCTCCCCTTCTTCTCCTTCCCCCTGCCTTCTCCTTCTTACCCTTACTTTTTCCCCCTCCCATTGTTCATTGCTTCTGGTCTTCTTCTTTTCTATGCCATTTGAGAAATGCACAGACATACATCGTTTTTGTCTCAATGAAATTCATATATTCAGATTTTAGAAGCGTCAATTTCTGGACCAACAAGTACAGAACACGCATGGGTTTTTTAACTTCATAAACAAACTGCTGGTTATCTCCACACACCCGCTCTGATTCTCCGAAATAACGAGGGTATGTTTCACTTAGTCCGTCCGTGCAATGTACCGCAATGTGACCCCATGGCGTTAACCACAACATGTGTGCCGATGCAACGACGTCAATAGACCTTCTGCTGGGTGATACTTCACAAGATACATACCAAGGCTACATTCATAAATATTCGTAAGTTCACCTTACTCATCAGACTGTTACATGTACCCTTTCCTTGACTCTGTAACCAATCATGACATAGCACCCAGACAGGCCTAAAACTGCTACATACACACTAGGATTCCCAAGCAGAACAGCGCACGATATATTTCCATCATGCAAATCATTTTATGACTCAACTCTCATGACGTACACCCACTGTTAGGTCAAGACACATCAATTAAAAACACAGTTACACAACTGTCCAGTACATAATACAGCTCCAATTTCATGCAAGCCATAACACACGACGCATTGTGCGGCCATGACACTGCCTGCGGCTTCTCAGATAGAGTTTCTACTCAACACTGATATCGAATCACCGCACATGTTCACACGCAAGGAGCTTCAAAAATGACACCTCGGATAAAATGTGTATGGGAGATAATTACAGATATAGCCTAATAATGGCGGAATGGAAAATAGAGATTGAAAACTGAGAAAACATTAAAAAAACGATAAACATTGTAATAACTTGGATATAAAAATTTAAAACAAAAAATAGTAAATAATGCTATGCTAGGCTAACAAAAGAAATGAATTGAAATAATGTGAAATCGTTCTTAAATGAAAACTCCGGAAATCATAGTAAGATGATACATTGGGTTTTCCCAAATGTGGTTTTTAAAAACTTTTTCTGTAATTAAAAGGTCTACAAACGCTTAGCAAAACTGAGCACACTATTTAATAAGCTATGACTAATCCGAATCCACATTCCCCAGGGAATTTTTGGGGTGTAGGAGGGGTGGAGTTGGCTGAACAAATTGTAATGAATTACCGTGTGTTTTCCTTCATCATTTTCTTTCCTTGAAACAACATATAAGCAATCAAAACAATCTGGAAGGATGAGTGTCCCCCCCCCCCCCAAAAAAAAAAAAAAAATATATAAAATGCGAAATTAAAAAATTTCTTCAGAAAGGAACCTGGAACAATCATGGATACTATACTCACAAATCCACCAGTTAGAATATGTGGATCTAATTATGAATCCAATTTAGACAAATAGTAAGGCCTACTGTGATCTGTAAAATGAATTTACATGTATTTCTGTTCTTCCAACGACATGTCCATGACGAAATTCACTCTACGTCAAGGAGTTACTTGTACGAAAATTTAACGCAGATAACACTTGTGTTCAAAAATGCATCAAATTATGTCGTTCATTCTAGGTCCAGCATTCTAACAAGTTTGTGTTAAGAGAACACACAGTACCGGTTGATGCTGAAAAACTTATCATCCAAAACATTTCACATTTTCATTGGTCCAGCGTAAGTAAATTAGCATTTGTCATTATAATGTGGGACTAATTCACTTCATATGGCCAATAAAAAGCTAGGATTGGCAGTTTGAGACCCGTCGAGTAAACTCCGTTGCTGCAACGGTGTGTATGCAACAATTACCTGGTCCCACGTATTGATTCGTTAGTACTTGTCAGTATGGGATTTGTTCAACAGATATGTCCACAAACGAAGTGTTCTGTTGTTTCAACTACTCTCTCCTGTACTGTAGTGACAATTTTAGACTACCATCTGTTCTACAGAAGGTTGATCAAGCAGTTGAATGTAATATTTGTGTTCTGGCAAGGTAATCAAAACCAAGTACTGTGTATTCTCTTTAAGTAGGAAAGTAGCTAATTCTAGAATTATTGTGTTGGTTGGCCCTGGCGAGAGAAATCGTATTGTGAACAAGCGCCTGGCCAATATCAAACAAGCTAGGGCTGTCTAAACTGTGTCAATTGACACCAATGCAGTTTAGCCCATAACGTATAAAATGTCACTAATCACGTCTATGCACCCAGTCAATCCACCTGTCAATTGCGCCAAGGACGGCTTGTTCTTGATGTAGAACTCAGTTGAGCTTGCGCGATTTCACACTAATTTTATAATTAAGGTGTCCCTCGCTAAGCTTTCACTATCACACATATCTTGTGTGCGGCAAAGTACAAACAAGATGCAATACCGAATTCCCACACAAACACAAAATATCTTCAAACCATTCTCCTTGCACCGCAAATTTGTGGTTTGAAAACAGAAAAAGACAAACGCTGCAACTGAAAATATTGCAAAACAATTTCTGTCAAACGAACACGTTTTCAACTGGCGCACCAATTCAACAACGGTGGATGTCGGGGACGTTTTATTCTTCCGAACCAATCGACCATCGGCAAGATCGCAGTTCGTTCGGGTCCGTCCGATATGCCAAATTCGGAGAGTTGTCCAGTCGGAATCTGCGATAGTGGATGGCAGATACACTGAAAAATCGTTCAATATTGTGATCTAAAAGCGTGAAAATTTGCATGTAGAGTCATTTGGGGCCAACTATTACAAAATAGTACGCTGGCCACTGCGACAATAATCAAAAGGCGGCCAATTTGCGGATTAAATTATTCAAAATTGGCCGTCCCAGAATTAGTAATTCTATCATAACAAAGCACACTCTGCCACAAATTCGAGATTTTTGTGGCCAAAATATATGTTTGCACAAACGTTAAATCAAAAGAATAATGTTTCAGACGACACAGTCACTCCTTCTATTCATACAAAGAAAATGCAAAAAATAGAACTTTTCCAAGTACAGAAAGTTTATGAGTACAATTCCGCACAAAAGTGGGCATATTCAACCATAATCTTAATAATGTGTAGCAATATAAAAGAAGCCTGGGTAAGAAACACCTAAGAATAGTATTGACCGAACACAATCGATCGGGTATGCCTCGCAAACCGCACTCCCACAACATCAGAAGCTACTGTATCATGTACGCCAATCTGATCATTACTATCTAAAGAAGTTACAATGACAATGAGACTAATCAGAACGTAAAAGGTCCTTGGTGACACTTGACATTTGACTCTTCAACTCCAAAAATTTAAAGAGTTAATTGCTCCTCCCTCCTACTAGTACTACTACTGACTACACTACACTACTAGCAGTACATAGTAGTAGTAGTAGTAGTTAATAACTCAGTCTACTATACTACTGTAGTCACGTAGCCTAGTAGCAGTAAGTAATATTAGGTCCTAGTAGTAGTAATAGTAATGAGTAGTAGTATATAGTCAAGTATAGTAGTAGTAGTAGTATCTAGTACTACTACACTACCAACTACTACATAGGCAGTAGTAGTAGTAGATAATACTCAGTTACTAATACTACTGTAGTCGTAGGCCTAGTAGCAGTAGTAGTAGTAGGCCTAGTCAGCAGTAAGTATGTAATAGTAGTAGTGTTGGTAGTAGTAGTAGTAAGTAGTATTAGTAAGTTACTACACTAACTACACTATACTACTAACTGACCACTACTACTACTAACTACTACTATTATACTACAACTACACTACTACTACTACTATACCTACTACTACTACGACTACTAATTAATATTACTACTACTACTACAACTACTACTACACTACTAACTACTACTACTAGTAGCTACTACAAGTTACGACAAAATCTGATAAGCTTGGATTATTCAAGTTATTATGCTAACGAACAGCTGCTGATGCAGCCCTTATGAGGCCGCCCGTGGACACTTCGCCCTGTTGACGCTTCAACTCCTCAAACTCAATATTTTTAGGCATTGACTCATAGTAACCCTTGACAACAGTTACTTGAAACCCATTTGCCGTTCTATAATTGTGAAACAAGTCAAAATCAGCCTTGGACTTTTGACCTTCAGAACTTTTAACGGCTTCAAAACCCAATACTTCAGTGGTGCTCATTATTTTCACGACTGCTTGACACCAAGGTTGAACCATTCTTGAGTACCGCATCAATGAACCAAAATTAGACATGTATTAGGCCTCTGTACTTTTGCCTTACTGACTTCCAACTTAAAAATGTAATCAGTTCATCTGCGTTACTTATAGGTCACAACTCACCGAATTAACATTAAAAATCTAATCGCCTGGTTCTTGAGTTATCAACGGAAACTAAACCGGCAACGGACGACGAACGGATAAACCCGAAAACATGATGTCTCCGATTCAGTTCTAAGAACTATGTTAATTTAACAATATCTAAGCCATGTTGCGATTTCGATAAGAAGAAACAGAAACCAGCAAACAAATACATGGGATATTACGCAGAAATCAATTCTCTAAGCATAACATATTAACAATTGTACAATAATGGAAATAATATTATTTGCATCTACTGGATGGTTTGCGTATGCGAACGTACGTATAACTAATAAGTTATGTTATAGTATAGTTCATCTTTATTGTCCAACAATCATATGGAAAATTTGTCGTTCGCACTTACAAAATACAAATATATCATACAAATACAAAATACATTAACATAGATACAGAAACATTATATACATGAAAACAGATGAGAAACAAAGATAGACTGACAAAAGTTTTAAAATGAATTTGGTAACAGATGAATTGAATTGATTGATATAGCTATTATAAGTAAAAACATATAGAACTGACAAAATATCATGGAGGATTGAGTTTGGAGCATTTAGCAAAAGATTAAAGTTAACAAGAACGCAAGTGGCAATTGAAAAAAAAGTAAAAACATCCTTAGATCCTTTGTTTACGAACACTATCATTCTCGGGAAGTCCATAAACAAAAACAATGAAAGAAATACTTCTGGTTTTGTATCGAACGTGTACAAACACTGAGAAGTTGCCACACAGATAAACAGTCATTTCGTTTAGTGTATCGCAAAGAAATTTGTAATTTCTTAAAACACATTCTGTTTAATTCAACACTTTCTGTCAATAGTTTTCTTGTTTATTTATACAGTCAGAGAATTGATAGTGAAATTCTTTGTAGACGTCACAAACACAACATCCCAATAAATCTGAATGTGTGTTTAAATCTTGAGAGTGCAATTTCCACGTTAATTGATTGTTTATTTGATAACACTGAAATGTTACGAAATATATATTTTGGTACTATTTTTATATCAACTATATTGCTTGTTGTTCAACTCACTTAATCCCACCATCGTCCAGTTCTAAATAACACTAAATATTTATACGAAGTTTACTCTATGCCCTGGTTGGGTGAAATTTAAGGGTGTATTCGATTTATAAATGTTAAAAAGCCATTACAAATTATATAATGAATTCCACTGGGCCAGATGCACGATGATTGAGTTTAAATTACTAATTAAGAGAATGTTGTTATTGCCTTCAAAACCCGCTCGCTCCCAGAGATACCTGCCTCTGGTAATCAATTTTGAAACAGTAATAGCATAACACTTACAAATGCAAACAATTTGTAGAGATTTACTCCTCCAAAATCCATTACCCATTGACATACCTTAATGTGTGTTCAACATTGCATTCTGTAAAATTAAATTCAGCTTCGTCACGGCCCCTATATTAATTCAAAATCGAAAATAGGGTTACATAACTTAACATATCACTCACA
>JZLH01S0001104.1:0-13145 GCA_001188425.1 Eucidaris tribuloides
GTAATGTTTGGTGTTTTATCGTGCTGTATAAGAATATTGTAATGTGTATTTGCTTTCACCCTGCAGAGATGTAATTTTTGTTTTACAATTGAATTCTCTGACCTGGGTTATTTATGTTACATCTTTATTTCGTTGTTATATATATATTGTGATATTTGATATTTTGATTAATAAAGATGAATAAATAATACATGCTCATTAGAGTTCCTTCTCTGATTTTCTTTCAGAAAAATAATGTCAATGTGCACGCCTATCATGGTTTTATGTGGTGGATACCTCTCACAAGTAACAAAGATTAATATTGTATTTAGTTTTATTCTTTTTCGTTGTAGCATAAAAATGGATACCATTTGGTATTAGAGCAAACAAGAGCAAACAACTTGCTTAATAATAATACACTACAGTATATATATCTATTTATTTATTTATCAATCTATTTACCTATATCTATCTGTCTATCCATATAATCTGTAAATCTGAAGACAGCTCATATTTTTCTCCTTAACATTAAATAGACAGACTAAGGAAGTTGCTTGATCTACCTACCTATTTATCTGTCTGTCTATCTATCTATCTATCTATCTATCTATCTATCTATCTATCTATGCTGTCTATTTTGTGTATCTATCTATCTGTCTATCTATCTACCTACTAAATCTAATCTGTATATCTGATCAAGCAACTCGCCTTTTTCTTATTGACATGGAAGGACAGGCAAGGCAGATTTCCAGACAGCATCACGCTAGGCCACAGAGGATCAGTGGTAAAATATCTATTTACATATCTATTGATCGATCTATCATTCCATCTATCTATCTACCAATCAATTTTATTCACATATTTTTCTATCTATTTGTCCAACTTATCTATGTACATTTGATCAAGACACCCACCTTCTTCTCAACGACATGGATAGAGAGGCTCGGTAGATTTCCAGACAGCGTCAAGCTACGCCACTGAGGATCGGTGGTGAACTATCTATCCATCTATCTATCTATCTATCTATCTATCTATCTATCTATCTATTTACCTATCTATCTATCTATTTACCTATCTATCTATCTATCTATCTATCTATCTATCTATCTATATCCATCTATCTGTCTATCTATCTGTCTATTTGTGTATCTTTTATCTATCCATCTATCTATCTATCTATTTATCTTTATCTCTTTGTCTATCTATATATCTCTTTGTCTGTTTAATTTGTATATCTCCTCCATCAACTCACCTTTTTCTCATTGACATGGATGGATAGGCTTGGTAGATTTCCAGACAGTGTCATGCTAGGCCACTGAGGATCGGTGGTAAATGCTAGTCGTCTCTCTACCTTCACGGAGATGGAGAACTTTTCCAGGACCTGCATGTGACAGAGCCCTCGTGTGTGGGCCATGCGCCAGTTCTCAGTGCCTTTGCCGACAAGGACCTGCAAGTCGGACATGTCCAGCATGTACCTAGAATACAAAGTGGATGGAAATCAGAAGTAGTACATGTTTTTGTTACACCCACTGTAATTCATACTTTTATATATTCACAGGATATATTTGCTGTATATACGCATGATGCCGTACAATTCAAAGCAAGATTAAACTGAAGCTGTATTTTAAAATGCTACATTTAAACCGCTTACTCTCAGGATTATTCATAATTGGTTCCGAATTTCAACATAAACTACATAATACAATAAATATTAAATCACCATATTGTTTCTTGTTAAAACTGGATTTGTCATTAAGATAAATATTACTTGTTTCTATGTATTTCCTCCATAATTGTATTAATGTTGCCAATTTCTAATCATAAACAAAAGGTATTAATCTGTGAACATGTTCTGGAACTGCATAGCAAATAGTTGAAATAAGAGAAATAGACATTACGTAATGATCTTAAACAAGTTAACACAGAAGCTAAGCTCTATATTCAATTACAGAGGTAACAACCAGCCATGTTTATTTCACTTTTAAGTGTAGTCTCGATAGCAGTAAATTGTTATTTCAAGTTAAGAAGGGCTAAATATTTAGAGTTGCTCTGGTGACAATTGCATAAAATTACCCTAACCCCAACCCTACACCTAACTGTATTCTGAACTAGAAACCCAATGCCAACCCTAATCCTTAGTCTTTTTCTTTTGAGATATTACCACATGAGCAATTATCGTGGGATCAAATGTGGTCATCCTTCCATTCTGTATATTTTAACCTTTACTGCAGTCTCAAAAGCAGTAAAATTTCACTGCTATTTCAGTCAAGGAGGGCTCAATAATCCTATTTCAAAGTTAAGTCAGATTTTTCAACTTCATTCACTTACCTATCATACATCCTGTCCCGTAAGGCCTCGGTCGTGATGGTACTACTACTGAAGTCTACTGAATCCATGCCAATGCTGCCTGTCACAGAGTCTGTCATATCACTAGGTTTACTATCACTTCTCACTGGTTCGTTGGGTGGGGTGGAGAGCGGCGTCAGAAAATCGTCATCCAAATCACCTGCAAAATTTCGTACAATCATTGTTTTACTTCAATATGTGTTTTTTTTGTCAAGAATAAAAATATATGATTGTACATGCAGCTTCTGCTTTTAATAGTGAATCTTTCTCTATGAATGGCTTACATAATTTTCCGTCTCTGGGTAGTTTAACCCTTTGGAGACTAAGTACGAGTTAACTCGTGTTGGGGTCTATGGAAAACGCATGTTATAGTGAAATCAAATCGTCTCCAATGGGTTAATAAGTAGCGGTAATGAATTCCAAACAGGTACGGTTCTTGGATACAGACAGTAGTTTGTTTGATTAGATGGGTAAATTGCAGTTTACAGACTGATTTTGCTGGGTTATGGGACATGAACAATATTGGATTGAATCAGTGAGTGGATTTCTTTGTAGAACATGGTGAGCCTCACTGTTTCACGACGCCTACGATTAATTGCTCTACGCATATCACATTCAGCAATCATACATCAACACTAATCAACCTTCACTTAACTATCCAAAATGGCTGATAGCCACAAACTATTATTTTGAGACAAAAAATGTCCATGCCAACTGCGCCATTTCACAAGACATAATGACTGTGCTTGCGTGAGGCGAGATCTCAAGTTACTTGACTGAGAGTTAAAAAATAAAATTGATACTGGACTCTACCAAATGCATCGCCGATATGGGAAATCTGCACGGAACAACATGATAATGTTAATCTTCATTTGATTTGGGGAATCTGATGGTGTATTGTATTGTTTTGCTTTAGTTTTTAGTCCTTCAAGGTGTGGTTATTGTTTAGAGATAAATAAACTTGATTTCATGTCAATTTATCATATCTGTTTACCTTCTTCTCCCGGTGAGGAGGGTTCATCCGTATCACTCTTCTTGTGACGACCCTTGGCCGTCATACTGGACAACTGAAGCTTGCCAAAGTCAAGGACAACCTGAAAAATATGTACAAACCGATCAATATACATTACACAGATATTTCAAGCACATATACATCACATCGTTCACTTTGAAGTAGTTCAAACCCAAACTCGGCTGTGCTTTGTGGGCTTCAAACTGTTTTAAAGTGATCAAGTGTTGATAATTTTTTCACTAAATAAATGCAATTGCATTTGTGTATTAATTTTGTAGAACTCACCAATGTGGCATCTTTGGAGTGGAAACTGTCTGGGATGATGATTTGGGGAGCTGAGATGTCAAAATGGATGTCCCATCTTTTTACTTGTGTCTACAAGAAAAAAAAAAACACACAGAAACAAATGTCAATGATTTACTAAAAAAACAAGCAAACATAAGATACAGGAAAATAAAAACTAGTCTCCTTGCTTGCCACATGTACAGGTCAATGCCAAAATAGTACCTTTTCAATAAGTGACCTTATTACGACTATTTTTAGATATGCTCTGGTAAGATCTCGAATAGCCAGAAAGAAAACAATCAAAATAAAGAAGTAGGTACATAGATAAACAAATAAATAAATAAATAAATAAATAAATAAATAAATAAATAAATAAATAAATAAATAAATAAATAAATAAATAAATAAATAAATAAATAAATAAATTAATTAATTAATTAATTAAATACATAAATAAATAGATAAACAAATAGATAAATAAATAAATAAATAAATAAATTAATTAATTAAATACATGAATAAATAGATAAACAAATTGATAAATAAATAAATAAATAAATAAATAAATACATACATACATAAATAAGTTAATAAATCAATGAATACATAAACAAAAGAAAAAAAAACCCTTCAAACAACTACCTGTTGTTCCCCTTCCAGTAAGGAATCCAGTGTATGAATGAGCTCCTGTTTGGTTTGAGTCTTGAAGTCTTCGTAGCGCAGTCTTGCGGCTCTGGTCAGCTGGAGCTCGGAGGGGCGGGAGCTGAGCCCCTTCTCCCCAGGGCTCTCAGTCTTACTGAAGAAGTCCGACACTCGATCCATGGCAGTTGGGTTGTACACCATGTCCAGAGGTCTGGTGATGATTTCAAGTCTAAATGAAAAAGAAAAGAAATTGTACTTGGAACTCTATGATTTGAAGCTAGAACCGTTTGTATATTTGTTATCACAACAAAATCTGATCATAACTACCTTGGTCCCACATTGTCTGGAATAATTCTACAACTTGAATTTTTACTGCTTTGAGTAATCATTATCATCAACATCATCACTATAACCAACATTATCATCATCATTAACAGCAATAACAACATCATCATCATCATCATTATCACCACTATACTGTCACACACATTCAACAATATACGTTATTTCAAAGAATGAATATCCATCCGGAGTCAATCATTCTAAACATTTCTATGGAGATTTGGTTTAGTATAATAGTAAATAATTCACATAACAATTAACTTGATGTTGTACATTAAACTCCACGTATGTGGCTAATACACTGTTTATGAAGGCAACTTGGGGGTGTGGAATACAAAACTCAGCTGACAGATTTGTTAACAGAAATTTGACACTAGGTCCAAGCTTTTGTACTTATTTTTAATATCTAATACAGCCAAATCAAATACTATACTTGTTGATAATATAAAAGTACTGTCATTGAACATATGTACATGATTTTTTTTTTATAAATATAATGTGAAGTGATCAAACGGCTGATTAAAAAGAGGTTCTTAAAATGTTAGCTTCAGCTCGATTTCAAGCAGGATTTGCTGGTGGAGGAGGCATTACTTATTAGCTAGAGAGAAAATGGGATAATAAACTTTACCTGCAGTCTGCATTCGAGTGAGGTGGATTTGATTCATAAGTCATCTCGAAAAGCGGATCCTCGTCTGAGAGCTGTCGTGCAGGAGTGGTGGTCTGTGCCGCGAGAGACACGTTTGGCATTGAAGATCGAGACGAAAGTAATGTTTTGGACTGTCTGGGCGTGAGGGGAATTTCCTCCTGTACAATCAAGTGAGTAACAAATCAAATTATTGCTTAAAGCCAAGGTTTTGGTAAATGGTAAACAATTAAATTCTTTGCAATTTTATTTTTTAGATAAACCTATATGATCTATCAATGTTCTGAAAAGTGCTTGCTCTGAAACCCTCCCATTTTTGAGAAATTACTCAAAATGTAAAATCTCAGAGGAGACCCCCGAGGTTTCCTATAGGTAATATACATACCGCTAGATGCTCTCCTTTAATTTAAACATCGTGATTTGTCACTATAAATAATTTTCAGTAGGTTTGATGTTGTTTTCTGATGTCTGGGGTGACAACAGAGTACTTTGTGAAAGATTGACAAAAATTTTGTCTGATCGACTAAAACTATACTTGGGCTTTAACTATTCGACAACACAGGAGTCATATCAAAACCTATGATATATGAATGTTTTGTAAGAAAAAAGTGGCAGTATTGATCTTATACAGCTAATCTGTTTCTGGTTGTATTGCCCTTTTTTTTCATTCTTTTGATGTGTGGTTGAACTAGCTCTGCCCCACTTAATGGAATGGTTCCATTCCAACTCTGACATTATCCTATATGTAAAATATACCATAAAACAATATGATTGCAAAATCATGAATACAATAAGTGCTTTTAAATATCATACATTTTAGAGGCACAAATGAGATATCCAAAATGAATAAGTTGGCAAATCTTGCCCAAGCAGCGCAATTATCTGAGTCGGCACCCTACGTTCTTTCGTACATAACTATACACGATATCGAAAATTGGGAAATTAAATTTTGAACCGACTCACTCTTTTCTGCTGGGGTGCGATGAGGTTCGGAAAGAGGGAGCCCTTAGTCATGACATCACGGATAAACAGTGCCCCTAACTTGGCATTGAAGAGAAGCGAGCTTGTCCTTAGTCTCCACTCAAAGCTCATCTTGACACTTGCAAATTCGAGTTCGATGATGGTCTCGTTCTTGTCTCTCTCGGGATCGGCCCCGGGTCTTGGGCCAGGGTCCGAGAGGCTTTGGGGCGGGGTCATGGGGGATCGACCGCTGCACAGCTTGATGGATCCGCCCTGGAGTTTGAAGTTGAGCAGGGCAAACACGTGATCCCGACGTAGCAGATTGCTGTCAGCCGTTGGATCACCGATGACGTCTAGCAGCTCTTGTTCCTCTGACATGACAAAAATAAACAAGACTTCATGATACAATTGATATCACAATTATTGGGGGTTTTTTAATTATATTTCCTGCAACTCAAAACAATTTCGGATTGTCACTGATTGCTATTTTTATAATTTTCAAACCTTCTGAATGTACAAATCACTACAAAGGACTTAGCCTGTTACTTGTAAACTGATATAAAGTCACAAATTATCAGAGAATGTGGTATTTGAAGCAGAAAAATTGTATTCATGAACATTAAAACTGTTTCTTTTCCAGAAATCAACATTTTTAAATGAAATTTTGGAAGTTTACGTAGAGATGAAATTGCAATTTTTGTTCTGAAATCATTAATCTGTTATCATAATTTTATTTATGTAGAAAGACCAAAATCTGACTAAAACTGATGTAAGGAAACAAGTATCATATTCCAACCTCTAAAAATATGCATGAATTGATAAATCAAAATTTGCTCTTTATTATGTCAACACAAGAACAACACATACCAATGTACACATACCAAAAAATATACAAAAAGTGATGATCAATATTAGCTTATTATTATGTACACACAAAAGCAACACATACCAATGTCATCAATAGGGGGCGGGGGCGACGTTGATCGCCGGCTGCTCCCCACCCCTGATGAGGCTGTGTCTGAGAAGGAGACGTCGTCCACACTACTCTCTATCCCCTCCCCCTCCTCCTGGGGCTGCTGGGAGTACCAGCCACCCCACCCCCACACCCAGCGCTGCATGAGGCCACCCTGCTGGGGCTCCTCAGGTTTCTTGAAGATTTCCTGGAGAAAAAGAGAAACACAAATAATAAAATCATATTCCAGACACTCACAATTGGCATAATCATGCCCTGCAACACCCCCTTCAATTATGTTCCAATGAAAAAAAAATATTATATTTCGATCATAGTCATTATAGGCAATTGGACTGATTGTTAATATATAGTTTTCCTGGATATAATGTACGTATATAGCACACTTGCATAATGCATAAATAATTGTACGAGAAGGAATTTGTATACGCACAGCCAGGTGAATGTGCTTCAAGCTTTGAGAGGACAACAACGTAACAAATGATGGTGAAATGCGAATGTTGAAAGATATACATGGACTTGTGAAATGCAGTAATCAGACATTGTGCGTGTTGCCAAACACATTGGTGCTGTTTAGTAAATGTTCATGTTGATGTCCATAATAAAGTATGTTCAGCTCAAAACTCTGAATTTGGTGTGTGCCGTGCTCAGCGGCAAGGACAGGCGTGGAGCTGTTACAGAAAAGTGTTATTATTTCTATGATATAAGTTTTATTTCAGAATACCCAAACTGGTCCTAATTTGCATATTGTATTAAGTTTCAGTTTACAACAACATTGCCAACAGTTTGACGGACAACGGATTTAAGACCACAAAAGTAATGTAAAGTCTGATTTATGAAAGGATTTTGTTTACAACAGATTTCAAGATAAGATACATGACTCACTTCTCCTCCTCGTATCCTGTCCTCCACCTGTCCATACACAACGTCTCTCAGGATGCGGATCTCTTCAAATGACAGGTCTTTCTCCATCCCCTTCAGAACAGACTGTGAAATGAAAGGGAAGTAACATGTCATCATCATCATCATCATCATCATCATCATCGTCTCCATCACCATCTTCGTCAACAGCATCATCATCATATCATTGTCATCATCATCATCATATGTCAGTTTATTTTAAATTACTCAGTCAAAAACAGAAAATATGAAGTTCATAAAACAATAAAAAAAATCAGCTTTTAATCAATGTTACTACTATTAATGTCATCATCATCTTCATAATCATTAGCAGTATCATCCTTAGCATCATAATCATCATCATCATCATCATCATCATCATCACTATATCACTTTGAGTTACCCAGTATTAAAAACATAAAAATAATTATGAAGATCATAAATGAGTTTCTTTCAAGGTACCAAAAAATGAGATTACCTAGTGAATATCTCCTGTAACTTTATTCAACAAAGCCTATCATTTTACTTCTCTTTAAAGCAAATTTTAAGGGCCATTTGATATCCCACCTTTAGTTGTGTTGGATCCACCTTGTTCTCCAAGAAGCTGGTGTAGACCGCTGTATATTGCTTCAGGAGTCCTATCCTCTCTGATAGGAACTTTGGCGTTTTCTTCCGTCTCCTTTCTGTGATCCCATTTGAGACAGCTGTGATGGCAAAGTTCCACCACTGCCTTACACTATAGGATGAATAAAAAATGCAAACAGAGAATTTAGTATATTACATTATATCACTAACAACATTTTGTGTACATCAGGGAAAAAAATAAAATTTTCTTCTTGGGGATAGTTTTCCTGTTTCAGTGCATTACAGATACTCCTTCATAGTAAACCCTATGGCAACTTACGGGGGCTCTTTTGCAAATTTTGGGGGCTGTTTTGCCATTTCAGAGGCAAAATCGCCCCACACCCCCTGTATTTATTTCCCTGCTGTAAATCTGTTAATATTTTTGCAAGTAGCAGGATTTCTTATGGAGAATTGTGGCATAAAGCTGGGTTATTAAAGGTATTGGCTAACATTTACCACAGTTAAAAAAAATCTAAGCTACATGATTCCCCATGCTACCATTGTCTTTGGTAAGGTCTAAAAATGACGCCCTGAAAAAATTGTATTTCAAAATGATTATTTAGTGCTTTAAAAAAGTGAAAATCGTAAGTTGATCGGATTCACCTGCCCATTTTCTCCCATAGACTTACTGTGTGTACACCTAGGCTATTTAAACTCGCCCTGAGTTTTAATTGTTTATCCATGCATAACTTGCCATTGGCAGTGTAACTTTCCAAACTTTTGTATTCTAGGGTGTTTATTTGTCCATATGAACACTACTATGTAGTTCAGATATCAAAATTTGACAATTTTTTAAATGGAAGCTCCACAATGTTAGCCTGATCACTTTAATGTTTGAAATTGGTATGTTTTGTAGTTATGTGCACAACCTTCGAAAGAAAGTATGATTTTCTCTTAAAATTCAGATGGAACCCACACATTTTTTTTATGCTTTTAGTTGGTTAAGTGTCCCTTCATTGCAAGAAAAATATTATTTGTAATAATTTCTGTGACGTTTGCATGTTTTTCCGCGAACCAGTGCACCATTAGTACCCTGTTGAGGTTATACATGGGCGAGCCAGTGGGCCATCAGCACACAAAGTGTTACACCCTAAACAATAAAATCATTTCATGGGTATACATATTTATCTTGATTTTGTTCAAAATCTTTTACATTGCACTGACAAATATGTTAGTACAGTAACATTTGATCTGATAATGCGCATGTATCTACAATTAATCCTTTTTTCCATAATCGACCACTTCTGTAATGCATGCAGATTTTATGCATACATTTTTGACAAAGAGAGCTCTTGAAAACCTGATAACTTGGTGGACATAACACCACTCATGTACATGTATATTAGTTACACTTTTATTATTGAAAATGTATTGATTGAAAAGATGAATAAAATAGCTCATCACTAGGCTGCAGAAGAAAAATATTGATAAATTTGAATAAATTACAGAAGTGGTCTATAAGCCAGTTACAAGTTAGTCCATGGAACACCTGACCTCATAATACCATATCAGACCTTCCATATAAGTGTCACGCGAGTCACGCATGCTGTGTCTTACGAGTCACATGTCAGGGTATAGATGATTGATTTACTTGGTCGAGTAATGGATTCAGCTCCAATATTTTCTCAGTTTTGATCTAGACCCTTGTTTGCAACTTGTGTGACATGAAACATGCGTGACTCGCGTGACATTTACGTGGAATGGCCGATATATCTTCAAGGACTGGATACCTTTTCTATAGCAAGGCAACCATTCCTGAAATTATGGTTGTATTGATTGCTCTCGTTACATTATGTTGAGAAGAATACCTTCACCTGACTCCTCATTTTACACATGTCGTGCCTGCATGATTTATCACACAGCTTTCACATTGAACTATCCATACGTCTTTTTACACAAGCAATATACGAATGACCTTCCTTTTGCACATGTGTAAATTGTAATTATGAATTTGCTAATTGCAACGAAAACCTACTTTTCGGTCCCCTCAAGAGAGCAGTCTGGTCTCCACTTCCTGTACAGCCGCGCCTTTGCGTTCCTCTCGAACTCCTTCATGAGCAGCGTGATGCCACGGTACTGGTCCGCCGACAGCGACACGGGAATCTTCTGCAACGTCACATCGCAGATGTAGCGGGGTTTCTTGCGTGACCGCAGCGGTAGGGGGGAGCAGTTCCTCTGCAGCCTGGCCTGGGCACTGATGGGTTCCAAGATGAACTCATGCTCCTACAAATAACAAAATTTGAAATTGTTGTAACTAGAAATATCACTGACGGTGATTAATAACCTACCCATGAGAGCAGCCTGATGGGCACGTACCATTGCAACACACTCTCTTGACATATCAAGAACAAATTGTGTCTTGCACATCTTCATCCAGCACTAATGTGTATGCCAAATTTCATGAGCATTGCTCACAAAATGAGGAGTTAATTAAATTTGAAATATTTTTCTCTTCATTTATTAACAGAACATGCTGTTACCACTATGGTAATGCAATTCCGAAACATTTGATAAAATATATCTTTCACATCCTCATCCCACGACCATTGTGTGTGCCAAATTTAATGAGCATTGCTTGACAAATGAGGAAGTTCTTTGATCTGCAATATTCTCCACTAAATCATTGGCATAATATGTCATTCCCCTAGTTCATAGTTTACTTGGCGAAGGTAGGCAATGCAAGACCGTTTGCAAGCCTCTGAAATTTGCTACACCCAGTAAATATTGAGGATCCCTTGGAAGAGAAATACTACCAATCTGAGGATACATACCTGAAATTTGTTTTCCGTTGTTCTGTTTATGTCCCTGGTCAATGCATCCTGAAAGAGCAAATGTACACGAGATTCAGTTCAAGTGCAAGTACAAAAATGAGAGAGTGAGTAGTATTAAGACTGGAGTGAACTATATCAAAATATCTATTGGCTGAACAAAATGGTATACATTTGAGGGAAATAACTGAATCACAAAACCTTGTAACTTTTTAATGGTAAGTAATCACAAAAACTGAAAGTTAAAGGGCAGCGACATGATTGGGAGAAACAAACATGCCCCTCGAATAAAATTGGTTTAAAGATATGTCAGTGGATACACCAGCTGTAGTGTATCTCCTGGCTGACGGGATTTATCTTGAATTTGTTTACTCATGTGGAATCAAGCATTAAAATACTAGCATTTTGTTTCTGTTATTCCACAATAAATTGTGTTATTAATGTATATTATCATATTGCTTCATATTGTTATCTCTTGTCTTTGTATTGTATTTTCTATATATCTGGAATTGAAATAAAGTAGAATTAGAATTAGAATTTGAAATTTGAAAACGTAATAAGAATTTAAACTAAACACCGAATCACAGTTAGCCAAGTTCCTCATCCTTACCCTCAGGTCTCCAATATCAAGATCGGCCACTGGGGCAGAGTCCGTGTCCCAGTAGACGGCCAGAGTGTCCAGCTCTACCAGCTTGAAGCTCATCTCTTTGGAATTCTCACCACCTATGATCCTGGCCTCCTGTCATATCAATGATTATTATAATTTTTACTGTTATTATCATTATTATCATCATCATCATCATCACCATCTATTTGACCATACAGATGAAGTATATTTATTTCAGGCATGCAAAAGAGATCCCCTGCCTTTAAGGACTGTGTCCATGATTTATACACCCTGAATGAATTTATTTACTAGATAAGATAAAATCACTTATAATGTAAAGATTCACTTAAATCTTCACATAAAAGCCTTGGGGCTGAAAAGTCAGGTTTAGTGAAATACGCACTGATAAAATTAAAGCAGAACAATGTACTCACTGGATTTGAATTTTACACAGCCTTTGAACTAGTCTGACTGCAAGACCTGATTCATGTATCATCCAGTGAAAACTGAATGCCCGCTGAGCAAGTTTGCAAGGTCTACTAGAATTTTGATGGCAAGCAGCATCAAAATCGCACTATGGAAAAAGGTTGAAGTTCACCTTTGTTCTTAGTCGCCAATCAGAAGAATTATATAAATGAGGTAATTAATAATGCATATTTTCCATCATCAGTTTGCATGGGTAACACTTGTACCCCGCACTACTCACATGCCAAGCAGCATCGAAATCGGATTATAGAAAGTGGTTGAAGTTCACCTTTGTTCTTATTAGCCAATCAGAAGAAATATGCAAATGAGGTAATTAATATGCATATTTTCCATCATCAGTTTGCTTGGGTAACACTTGTACCCGGCACTACTCACATGCCAAGCGGCATCGAAATTGGAGTTTGCTTTCTTGGTAAGGTTCACCTTTTTGGTGTGAAATGGTTGACGAGAGACATCTGAACATCCATACATCCATCCATCCATACGTCCAAGCGAA
This sequence comes from Eucidaris tribuloides, assembly GCA_001188425.1. NCBI lineage: Eukaryota > Metazoa > Echinodermata > Echinoidea > Cidaroida > Cidaridae > Eucidaris > Eucidaris tribuloides. The sequence continues at coordinate 13,061 of JZLH01S0001104.1, forward strand.
AGCTTAGTGTGCCTTCCAGCACGCTGGGTGGCCCACAAAACCTCACACCAGTGCACTTGGACAATTGTCCAGCAATCTTTGCTAC
>JZLH01S0001107.1:2162-20665 GCA_001188425.1 Eucidaris tribuloides
TATTTTTCAAGTAAATCAATGATTTTTACACCTCCAAATTTGTGTTTTCCATTGAGTGGAAAAGCAATACATGTGTATATGTGTGTACAAGAGAGTATGTGTGCTTGTAATCAAGCATGTGTCGTACACATGGATTCTGCATGTATTAATGTCAGTTTAATTATGTTAATGTACATATCTGATTTAAAAAAATGCTGGCATCATCACGAACAGCAGACAACAATCTTCAAGTTTGCTACACAACGTTTTCTTACCAAATCAATATTTCAAAAGTTACAGCTGGCTGGAATATATACACCACCTTAAAAAGTCATGCAAGCTGAGACATAGGAATTTAAATCATATGGCAGTTACAGGGTTTCTGCAAAGCGGCTTAAGAGGTAAATGACCTTATGAAGCTTCTACAAGCCTATTGTACCTTTGCCTGTTTGTTCACATGATTTTACACACAGGCTGGCTTAATGGATGAACAGGGATACTATTATCATACTATTAAAAGTTGTGGAAAGGTAAACTAGAGTGGAACTTGTGCCTCCTAATACTCTGCTGCACAAATCATCATGAAGCCAATGGGAAGTAAAAGCATTGTGTGAATTTCTGTAATTATTGTCATAATTACTAGCATATATCTAAAGGGGCTTTGTGCATGGTGCATTGCAGTTCTGTGAATCCTGTTAAATTCAGCATGGATATCTGGCATAATGTACAACTGTACAAATAAAACTATACTGAAATGTAATAAACAGTAAACCAACAAATATATCGAACGCTGTACTGCCAAATACACTATAAAAAAAAATGCCACTTTTGAGACCTAAATTAGATTATTGTATTTGATATTCTCAGTGTATTTACACATATAGCATTCCAGGCATGTAACCACAAATAAATAAACATTTCTGGAGATAAGTTATAATTAGATACCAATGTGTTTATAATGAACTGAGCATCCAGGAATTACACCACAGGACCTGGAAAGACTGGGATATATCTATTATTCTAATATACTGTGTAAGTGCACAGGCTGACAGACTACCTTAATTTGATCTCCTTACATCAGACATGGTTCTCCGAGGACCTGGGGTCTCAAAACCACTCTCCCAAACCCTCAAGTGATAGTAGTATTTATGTTGATAGGGTCCCCATTATGTCATGAAAATGACATTCCCTGACTTTCCCTGATTTTCAGGACCATTATTTCAATCTAGCTCCAGTTTGTAACATCTGCAATGAACAGTGGACACACTGTTTGGACATGACACAAAATATTAGAGTCTGACTTCTTTCCTTTTTGCCTAATGAAAGTTTTCTCTTGACTTCAGTGAGTTTTGCAAATTTTCTGACTTTTAAAATGACTGGAAAGATTGGACACTGATTTTCCATGCTTTCCCTGATTTTCAAGATATGGGCAACCCTGGTGGATTGATCTGCATCAATACTGTATATTCTCTAACCATAACTCTGTTTTCATATCATTGAAGACTTGATTTAGTCTGCAGATCTTTTCCTCTAACACGTCTGACATAAACTTAAATCCTCAGTGTCAAGTACAAAGTTTTCAGCTGAGGAGAAAAGATTTACTTCATGTGTAGGGTTAGCATCAGAAAAAGGCTTCTGACAGGACTAAAACCAAGTTAGCAATATTAAGTCAACAGAATGCCCTCAGTTAACAACTTTTGCATTGTGAAGATATAACCTTCTCATGTTGAAATGACCTCTTTGTTTTGAATAACCTAAAAAAGTAAAAACAATAATTTGTAAGCTGTTAACACTGCAAATAGAACTGTGTTTTTTCTTGCATGTTCAAGTAAGGAATGGACACTGTCAAAATAATCCTCACATGTTTATATAAAGGCCAGTAACAACATCTCAATAGTAATAATAACAACCATTTTGCAGTGAGGTCTTGAACATGTGATTGGCTTATTTTAGGAGGCAGTCATTCTTTAGTATCATACTGTAATAGATTCTGACAGTTAACTTTTATTGTTCAAGGATTTCACAATTTAAAAATTTTGTTTAAATAAAAAGTATTACTAATGGCGATTGCCAGATATCTAAGAATTGTTTCTCTTCTCGACCTTGTCTATGTTAAATGCAGTTTGAAGAGTTTCAGGGTGACAGTAACACGTTGACATCCGTGTCTGTAATTAATCTATTTCCTTTCCAATTAAGTCTGGAGGTTGGATGACATTGAAACATCTTGCTACCAGTGGATGACAGCACTAGAATACACTCCACTGAAGGCTGCAGCAGACTCCTACTCGTGCTTACCATGGGATGCTCTGTAGTACACATTTGTACAGTTTTGCTATTTTTGGTTTACTGCCTTTTTACGGTGGGTGTCGCTGACTGGCTTGGAGGTATGCAGAATGAATCTTGGTTATGAATTCATCATCAGTCTGGACAGAAAAATGAAACACACAAACGAAGGTGAAATATATATTAATTCTTAGAAATATGTTACTGTGTTTGGTGCTATTTAGAACTTACAAGACTAACACAATTTTCCTCACCCTCATTATATGCTAATTCAGATTTAATGTGTAAGCATGCTTAAGTTACAGAATTACACCACTTTTTAAGTTAAGAAATGTTTGAGCCAGAACATTATTTTGTCTACATGTATATGACGACTCCAATAGTACCCTGCGGTACCAAACAGAATCTGCCATTTTATTGAATTATTTATTTTTTTTTTCAGTGTTGTATTCTGTTTTACCAAACTGTCTAAAAGTTATTTTTTAGTGTGCTTTCCAACATTCAAAAAAAACCTCTTCTTGTGTAAAATGTTTTGTTAAGTGGTCTTTTGCTGCAGTAAAGGCCTTTAAAATACCAATTTTAATATCATTTTCACTTGTCTTTTTGTCAGTTTATGTCCATATGTTGTGCACTGCAACACCTGCACCATTGCTATACAACTGTACTGCTAATTTACACAAGAGGGTGCTATGCAATGTGGTACCCCAGGGAACCGCATGGATAGTCGTATGCAGACAACAAATTAATGATTGCTGTTATGCATACTTTTGGGCAAATTAATGGGTAAAATTAAACTGGTTATTAACTGAAGGATACTGATCTGTGGGTAAATCCATCCATGTGTATGATGGTTCTGTAAATTCTCAATTTAAAATGTTGTACCTTTTACATGTAATTCATCTGTTTATTTCAGAATGTTACAGTCTTTCTTCATATTAACATGATACTCCATAATTTCACGAACAGCAATGGGAAAAACAAAAATGTCAAATTTTGTAATAAACAGATAGACATTGCCAAACATAAGCTTCAAATCGTCTGTTGACCTTTTTTAAATTCCCAACAAATAGTAACATACTTGACAACTTCAGCTGATTACATGAAGACGAACAATACATCAATTGATTCATTCTGAAATTGCACTTTCAAGAGACAAATTTGCATTTTACTTGGTCAAAAACTTCCAGCACTGACTTAAATTTGTATCTACTTACATGTATATTCCCTCTTACCTGCAGCAAATGTATGAGTGCTTGTGCTAGCTGGTCCTTGTTTAAAGCACCACCTGAATCCCTCCTCTGTAACAATGGATCGACCTGCTGTGCCTCTGTCTGGCCTGGGATACCTTGGGATGTAGCACTCAGTTTTAGGGGTGACAGGAGTGTGGATGATGATGCCACAGACTCACTTGCTGACCTCGCCCTTAGAACTTCTGGTGTGAGGAGATTGGTTGGGATACCGGGGATTGTACTGGGTGGTGATGGAGTCTAGGAATGAAATATAAGATTTACAAGTGGTGATAGCGATGGTCAAGGTGGTTGTTTCAGTACAACTTGTAATACTGAAGTAGAAGTAGTAAGGCTACAGCCTACGGTGGTCTAGAATCCCCTACGAGTGGTTATCAGCCATCCATAATCCAGAGCGGGTTTATAGACTGCCATAATCGTGAATGCCCACTGACTGTGTATCTGTAATATCCCATACAGCCACCCCACACACACACACACTCATGTACACACACGCACAAAGCACATGACCACAAATATGCATAACGCATGTGCGTGCGCTTTCCGCACTGGAAATCCCAGTGCGGAAAGCGCACGCACATGGATAGGGTGAAAGTTAGTTTCAGTTCAGGCTATGGAGCTAAAGGAGCCAATCAACGACCGACGCGATCCTTAGCCCCAATTTCCCCAATTTCCCCCCATTTTCTTTCTTATTTTTAAAGATTTTTTCTCCAAGATCATAGAATATCCACGAAAACTTCCTGGAAATGATAGCTTCCTGGAAAACTTCCCGGAATTACTCACTTCCTGGAATTATCATGGAAAATCGCAAAACTTCCCGTAATTTCCTGGATTCCGGGAAGAGTGGAAGCACTGAAATAATCCGACTTCACTTCCCGGGGCCGCTAATTTTGCGTCTTTGGTGGAAAATCACAATACTAGCAAGAAATTGCCGGATTTTTAGCCAGCCTTTGCTCTGCAAAAATGACCATTTATTTCTTTTACTAATTTGTTTTTTTTTTATAGGAAATTCGAGGCTATATTAACTGCTGGCAATAAAGAATATATTTCGCTGTAAATTTTGCGGGGACGATTAAATCATTTAAAAATCGCTCCCGATAATTTTCCGACGGAGGCGATTTTGTAGCTTGGTGTTCCGTGTTGTTAAAAGCAGCACGGCGATGAAAAAAAAAATGTCCCTCTCGTACACCACTGAATAATGACTAAATTCAAGTTTTATACTCAATGAACTTTACATATTTAGAAAGCCCACTAAATTTTGTAATTCCTGTGAAAATTTCAAAGGTCTCGTTTCACTGGTTTTGAATACACAGGCTCTTATGTAACAGCAGTGCTTCCCAACCCATTCCAAGTTTGATAAAAAGGAAGGCACAACACAGACATATTACACGTTATTCCATGCTTCACTTGATTTATCTCAACGACTGTTCATTCACTTTTTAAAATGAAAACTAATCAAAGTTCTGTTCCACTGGTCGTGTTTGCTTTCACAGATCTGTTCCACTTATGGTTTGTCCTTCCATGTCCAGCTTGTAAAACTGTTATTCTCTCCTGCACAACCTTCCACCTGATTATCATTCAGGTTGATGCACTGATGTATCATTGCAAACTTGGAATGGGCTGGAAAGCACTGCTGTTACATAATAGACAGTGTATTCAAAACCAATGGAGCGAGACCGATAAAATTTTCACAAAAGTTACAAAATAAAATGGGCTTTCAAAATCTGAACACTAAATATAGAATAATACTTGAGTTTGGATTTAATTTAGCAGTTTATCAGAGGGAAATTGTTTTTCGGACACGCTGTACCTTAATGAAACACAGACACACATTGTGATTATAATGTCTCACTACTGCCTTAGAAACTAAATCTTTCTGATTGCAAGTGTTGTACGGCCTTATTTTCCATTACCAGTGAGACCGAGTTCTTATACTTTTTCAATAGACAGGTATGATACTTAACAAGTTAACTCCAAGATTCTGAAAATCCCATCGAGATAACACAGGGCAGATCCAGTTTCCGTAGCCAAAGGGTTAAATTGTAGTTCATTTGGTAGTGTATTAATAAAAAGAAATGAGACTGTGACAGCCATGCCTATGATGCAATGTTAATCGACTAACTGCCCATGTTACTGTGTTGCCCAACTTCTCATCACCATTCTGATGTAATATTTGTTCACCTATCTCACTCTGTGCACCTTCCTCGCGCTGCTGTGTGGCATGTCCCTGCTATGGCCCATCACAATACTAGATGTGGCACAAACATGGGGCGGGGAATCTAATGAAGTTACTGGTTTAGTTATGATGGGGCCCAACCGATTGTCTCAGGGTTCTCCAGGAGGCTTATGTAAAATATGTAATGTCGTAGGCAGCTTCTTCTCCAAAAGCCTCCTGCAGAAGCTCAAGACACTCTGATAGCCCCCTCCAAACAGAACCAGGAACTTCAGATTGATTCTTTGCTCTATGTTTGTTAAACCTCTCAATCTGAGACGGGGCATAGAGGGGCGTGCCACACAGCAGCCTGAGGAAGGGGCACAGAGTGAAGTAGGTGAACAATATTGTAGCAGACTGTTGATGAGATATACGCATGGCTGTCACAATCTCATTTCTTTTTTGTCACAACTCATAAGCACATATTGCATGGCATGAGGTACCTTTCTGGTGTCTGACGGTCCAGCAAACAGCTGCTTCATTGCCGGTGGTACTCTTCCAGAGTCGGTGGCATCTACTGATTGTGTGGTTAGTATACTCGGTGTCAGGGTTGCTGCTACAGGTTTCCCGGGCCCTACAGAGGGTGCCGGCCCAGATTTCAACTTCTCCAACAGGGCTTGATTAATGTCTGCATGTGAGATGGATGGCGGCTTATCTGCTATGGTTGGTGCAACTGGTACCGTCTGTTGCACCTGACCACCCTGTGGCGATTCACTTGCCCCCTTGGCAGGGAGTGTAAGCATACCAATGCCTGCCCCACCAGCTGCTTCAGTACCACTCTGCAACCTTTGCAGCAACCGGTGCAGGTGCTGTGTAGACTCTGCATTTGACGGTGCCCCTGTGGTGCCAGCCTGACCGTCGGTCCTTTGTCGCCGGCACCACCAGTCCGGTGTAACCTCTCAATACTCTCCAGGCTCTGCACCTCTGGTTTCTTGGTGCCGCCGGTTCCAGGGGCACCTCCATCTGTAGCTGTGGTGTGCATCTTCTCCAGACTCTCCAGGGTGTGAACTTGACCCAAGGCTGGTTCCTTAGCAACCGTAGAGGATTTGTCGTCTGTCTGTGACATCAACTGCTGGAGGACGGGCAACATCTGCCTCCCATCTCCCTGGCCTTGACCTGGAGGAAGAGAAAGAACCAAAACTTGGTGGTTAAATTTTCATACTTACACAATATACACACACTCACTGCTATCATCATTCTGCAAATCTCTGCACAAAGGGTGATGGGTCACAGTACACTAAGAAATCACTGCAGTCCATTCGCTACAGCATCCAGCAGCGTTATTAGGGTTAGTGTAACATTTACATTTGCAAAAGTATAACTTTTCCCAAGAGTGTCACAATATTTTAAGCAGTACCTGTGAAATTAAAATGTGGAGGCTCGCAATTGTCCCAGCTGGAAGGGAGAGGATACAGACTTTTGCCCATTTGAATTGCAGCCCTCCAGCAGTACTGCAGTGTAAGGTATTCATTAAGCTTGGGACTTAAGTTTGCAACAGAGATGGAGAGACTGTTTGCCTCTTCAAAGCATCAGACTTCTCAATTAATTTTGTGTTGATGAACATGGAGTGTGGTAGGTACAAAGTCTGTTCATCTAACAAAGAACCACAGAGAAAATGATGATGAGGCTAGTGGAGACTTAATGAATGAAATTCCACACAGTGACAGATGTCTTGTAAAAACATTTGAAAAGTATATTCTATGCTGGACACTGCCTTGCCCGTGGTTTGGCAGACACTGTGACGTATGCAATATCAACATTCATGTATCACAACATCCTGTAGAAATAAATACAAACCTGCCAACTATTCTGATTTTGGCGGAATCATTCCGATTTTACGTTAAAGGTTCCGCATTACAAATTTGTTTCTAAAAATTATAATTTTTTGATTTTCTGAAATTATTAACAAATAAAATGGCTGGAGCAAAGGCTAGCATGCCCCATACAGCATTTATTGTAGGGTATTTGCGTCCGCATTTATTTTTTCTGGGTTCGCACTCCAATTGCATACATATGGTACTGTGCCAATGGCTTAAAAAAAAAAAATTACGCTACTCAGCCTGGACAAAACTTTCAATACATTACCACACATGTCTATGTGTGTGTATAATGATTGTTGACTGGTCACATACATACGTGCCGTGATGTGTTTTACCGTTCCTTGCAAACGAATGGATTACGTTTAGCTGCCAAATTGGTTCGGAAGTAAATCAAACAGAGTAATTCTACCAAGCAATTAAGCATTTTAACAAGAAAGAAGAATGCAGACAGTTAGAATGATGAATCATGATGAGGCTAGTGGAGATTTAATGAATGAAATTCTGTACAGTGTCAGATGTCCTGCAAAAAATATTGTGAAAAGTATGATTTATGCTGGACTCTGCCCTGCCCTATGGCCTATAGAAATAAATACTCAAACAAACTGAAGAAAATCTCAAGTGTTGGTATGTGCAAGAGAGTTCACATAAATCATTGCTGATGGGCAACTCATGTTACTACCCTACATCAGGCATGGTTTCAGTCAAAGGACACCAGATCTGTTAGTGGCCGTCAGAGTGAGAACTGCATAAAGATCTAAGCAAAACAAGTAATGTAGAAAGAAAGAAATTTGACCACAATTTGTGCTATTAACAGACCAAGAATTAAAAGACTCTGTCTGACAGTCTCTGATACTCGTGATAGGAAGAGAAATATCAAGTTTGCGAGAAGTCGTTTGGAGTCTTGTGTAATGTGCATTAACCTTATTGGCGAAAGTTGACAGTTTGTCCAGTTTAGAACTAGAAAAGTTTCTTTAATGAACGTACACTGGTCTATAAAAAGAAGATGAAAACCCATACACAAAGAAATCAGTGCACGCCATCAGATATGTTGTCTGTTATTTTCAGTCTGTAAAAGGGGAAGATACCAAAAACTTGATCAAATTTATGGAGAGTCTCAGGGTCTACAAAGCATTGATGATCAAGTTGAAGAAGGAAGGAAAGGGATTTGTCAAGCACAAGACAGCAGTAACTGCCACTGATATGGCAAAGAGTTTTCAATCAGTTGCCTTCAACATAGAAACACCACCTGGTCTTCTAAACAAAGCATTCTGAACATACTGGACAAAGAGACTGCAAAATTTTTGTGATATGACAGTCAATGACTATGTTATCCTTATGGATGAAGATGGGGATCATTACATTGTTATACATACTAATAAAGTCCAAGCAGGAAGATGAAGAAGAAAATTGGGCACTCGTATGAATGAAATACCAGAGTCTTTGCGGTGCACGGAGACACTTCACACTTTAAGTATCTAGCCTGATTTAATCCCAAATCAACCCACTTTTGGCAGCAACCAAAATCTTCAGTACCATCAGAAGGACTCTTGTATGACAACACTCCATTGGGAAAAAATACCTTATGAAATAGAATGAAAAAGATTGCCAAGACTGCTGGGTGTGTTCATAGATACACAAATCAAAGCTTGAGAGCGACAACAGTTACAACTCTGGACCATGCAGGATTCACAAATGGTGATATCATGGCAGTGACAGGACACAAATCTCAATCATCTCTGAAAATGTATGTGAGGACCAATGAGAAAAGGAAGAAAAAAAGAGTCTTAATTTTTCTGACAGAATACAGAGTGAAAAATACCCTTCAGCATCAAGATACTCACAATAGACAAAGACCTCTATGTCTAGAACTGTACTAAGTATTTTCTCTTCATCTCCCAGGGATAGACTTTGATAGGTTTAGCAGCCTTTTTTTCTGATTCGTCCACTTGCTCATATCATATGATAATTTGTTTTGTGTCCGTACACTTTAATCTGTTTAATTTGTCATGTAATTTCATCGTGTAATTTTTAATTTGTACTTTTGATATAAAAGTTTAATTTGTTTTCAAACATAAATTTTATAAAAGCGGATCCCCATGACTCGAGTTCTTACATCCATCCTGTGGTGGTCTCAACCCGAGTAAAACTGGGTAAGAACCCCTCCCCCCCCCCACACCATATTGAAATATTCCTAGCTACACTACTAGTTCAGCCTCCTCCTTCAACCACCAAAACATATAAAAAGAGAATATTTTTTGGTCAAACTATTTGGTGACCTCGCTGTGTTATCCTCCTCCCAATTCCAATATACCAGGATCCGCTTTTGTATGTGCTGAGGTCAGGACACTAATATACAGTGAATAACACTTTTCTTATTTTCAATTTCTTGAAATGCTTCAATCATTTTCTGCTAGTGATTGCCACTTGGTAACTTGCACAATACTGTGCTTGCCAAATTATTTCATATCACTTGATGTTCCTTGTTTCTGTGTGTTCCCAGGTTGCCGCGATCAAGGCAATGGAATCTGGCAATTTGGAACAAGACGAACACATCACCGCGATGGACTGCGAGAGTATCAACTCAGTGGCTGACCCCGTGCCCGGCCCATCTGGCGAAGCTACGGCTAAGAAGAGGAAGAGGGCTGAATCCCCCAGTCTGGTGGAGGTGACCCACTAGCTGTCCACTGCCTAGAGGCAAGTCCTCCAGTTGCAGCAACAGCTCATGGAGCCAACGGATAGGAGGGCATCCTACTTGGAGTATTTCAATTCGGTCATCAAAGATATCACCAAAGAGGAGTGGGAGGACTATCACAAGCTTTCTGTTGAACTGGAGTTCAAGTGGTGGAGCTATGCGAGGCATGATACCTAATTGTTTCTTGATGCGAGCCCTGTTAGCAAGCCTGTAGAGGTCTTCTTTCTCCCAAACCAGACTGACAACTCAGTGAAGAATCCCTCTGAAGGACTATTTATATGGCAGAGGTCCTAACAGAACTTCTTTATCTTGGCCACAGCTGACCCTCACCTAACCAGCAGAAAAGTAGTATATGACCCTCAACATGCACACAATTTGCTTGTATAGCTCGCTGCACACCCGCAGAACTGACCATCTACATGTACATGGATGTTGGCAGTAACGACACTGTTCCTTGCCAGCAAAACACCCACAGTATGCTCGTGGAATGTCCACATATGACATGCGTTTCCGGCGCATAGCCAAAGATCCACGGGCAACCTACATACTTCAAGCGGGTTAACTGCCTGTGACTTGCGCCGCTACGGGCCTCCTACTGGTGTTCTGCGTGAACCTCTGCGGGTAATCCCCTGGACAAGCCCGCAGCCAAGTTTTGAGTATGCTGAAAACTTGGCTGCGGGTAAATCGCACTTGCGTGCGCACCTCCAGGCAACTAAGGGCAAGATACGTTTTAGGTACTGTCAGGTGCGATCCATCTGTGGGGACTTCCGGGTAGCAAAAATTGTTCCTCGCAAGTCAAACGTGCCAGGAAAGGTGTGACAGGGCCTTTATATTTTTCATTATGTTGTGACAATTCAATTGGCATTCTCATTGATACAAAGCCACAGTACATTTCACTTAAAATGTTCGAAAGTGTGTTTTCCCTTATTAGCTCTTCCAGTTACAGTTACACTATTGTGGTTTCTAGCCACTCAACAATTCACCCATTTCATTTCAATTCATTTCAATTCTTTTAAAGTATGTCAGTGTGTATACTCGTACAATGTGTAATGTACTTAAGAAAAGCATAATTTTCATTGTAATTTTATATTTTATTCATGTACACATGGCATGCTCTACCATGGCAGGTATACACATTGGTGCTCTAATATCACTCTTGATATCTGTGAAATTCTATACCCATATTACCCACAAAACTACCACGAATTTGGATATATATCCAACTACAAGGCAATGATGGTAAGTTGAAGAAAAAAGGAAGGAACAAGAGTTGTCAAATACAAGACAGCAATAACTGACAGTGACATGGCAAAGAATTTTGAATGGGATGCCTTTAACATGGAAATACCACTTGTTCTTTTAAAAAGCATTCTGAATGTCAGGACATACTTTTGACAAAGAGGCTGTGAAAATCATTGTGATAGGACTCTTGATGACTATGAACTCCTCACTGATGAAGATAGGAATTGTTACATTGTTACATACTAGCAATTTGAAAAGGAAAAAAAGGTAGAGTATGAAAACTTCTGTACGTATAATTTCACCAACAATTTTACCAGAGTTTTCTCTGGCATAATATTTCTGCAAATTACTGGAAAAAAAAAACAGATGCCCATTTAACCCATAGTCTATGGGATACGGATGGGCCCAGTATTAACTCTTGAGGAATTTTAGAATCTCTTATGTAACAGGTTAAACACACCCTAACACATTACCTTTGGTTGCCATAGACTGTGATATTGATGCTGTACTCCTACTTTCTTGTAAGCTTACAGACCGTTGGAATCTGGGCCCCACATGGCCAGACCGCCGTGTTGCCTTGCCACTGCCGTTTGTGTCTTCAGTCTTACTTCCATCACCTAGGATTAAAGGAAAAATGTAAATGGAATCGTTCTTTTGCAGAGATGGCACATTTTGACACTTTAACTTCTGAACTCAACACAAATCAAAATTTTCCAAGTACTCCAACCACCTAATTGTTTATACATTAACTTAATTTGGCAGCTGACACACAGTATGGAACTATTGCTCTTCTTTTAAAGCAATTATAATAATTCCTAGAACTTTTTTTTTAAACAAGATACATATAGTTCATCATTAAAAAACTGACATGACTATTTCACACTTTCTAGAATGACCACTACATATCTTTGAAATTTGATTGTTGCTAAATTTGCCAAGCTGTACATGATTAATCAAATGCATGACTATTTTGCAATTATCATATATAATTTTGTGACAGAACTCGCTTCTCTACATCCTGAACTCTCCTCCTCCATTCTAAATTATCCTCTCACTTGGAGACATACTGACATTGACCAATATCGACGAGATAATACGGGGAAACCCCGTCATAGCTAGGTTGTCGGAAACGCCGATTTTACCTCGTTATATCCGGTACCTCGTTGTAAACGCCACATAATGTATCACACAAAATATAACATGTATGGGACTAGGCATCAAACTGATCTGTTTACTGCTTTTCCTACTTGTTCTGCACCAAAACTATGAACAGAAAGCTGATTATTTTTCATTTATATACTCATCCAAATTAATAAACAAAACTAGATCTGAAAATAAAGCAGCAACCTCCATGCTTGTAACTTGCGTTGAGTACCGTGTACGGGAGGCAGGCTTTGTGTGTGTGACAGGTGACTGTACAGTACTGTGCAGTAGTGTGTATTGCACACTCATTACACTCACACGCACACACTTGCAGATAGTCAGGGACTTCATGTATTGTGCATGGCTGCGTGACAGGCTGGCGTGGCGCGATGCGCTCTGAAACGATTGGGCAATTTTTGCGTTGCCAAAATGTACAATTTGTTCAGCGCACGATGCGACTTCCATTTCCTCGTTTTAACTGGGTGAATTTCTTTTGTTTTTCTTTGTTAATTAGTTGAGAAAAATACCTCGTTATAAGCGAAATCTCGCAATAACCGAGATCGTTATAAACGGTGCTTCTTCCATTGAAGAGCACGTAAATGAAAACGGGACCGAAACAATAACTTCCTCAAAAGCGGTACCTCGCTATATCCGAGCTCGTTATAACGGGGTTTCCCTGTACCACTTTCACTTGTTTCCCTGCTTTCATTTAATTTTGTTTTTCATCCGAGTGTGATAGGTTTTTCACCATTCTTTTAGTTAAATCATATTGCATAAAATAAACTTGAAAATCTTGTGGACTTGTCCTTCAAATCTCACCATTTATTGTTCTGTTTTGGGTACAAAAACTTGCACAAACATCACAAAACCTCTGAAATAACCACCACATTTTTTAAACATATTCATTGACAAACTTGAAAAAGGTCTGTTCCATGATTTTACACAATAACAGAGCTGCAAATCTCTACAGATAAAAACATACCAATACACAGAAAACAATAAATTTTCATGCAAAAATGTATTTTCTTTCAAAATACATATTCAGCATCCTAATCAGATTTCAGAAAATCCATATTTCTCACTATTTTATGATTAATAAAAAAAAAACTAAACACGGTAAATCAGAATAGTTTATGGCTCTGCAATCATTAAGCACTATTCTATCACAACAAAATATCCTTGCTTAAGATCACAGACTTTCCTCCATCAATCCCACTCCTCATCTCACCTGGAGGTGTACTGCCTTTGACAGGGATTGGTCGGATGACACCGGCCGCACCTGTCTCCGTTACTTTAGGACTGTCAGCTGACATCTGGGATGGTTCCCCGCCCCCGGCCTTCTTCTTCGTACCCTGCTGGGACTGCTGTAGAAAGTGTCAAGGATCAAACATGGAGCACAGTATGAGATGGATGGTAGGATGTAGGGGATTCAACATCTGGCATGTAGCATCAAACTGGGCTTTTGTTATTGTTTGAAATGATCGTAGTATAGCATCATGGACTTGAGCAACTGAGTGTTCATCCTGGTGGAACTCCGGATATCTAAAAACTTGTGATGTGTAATACTGGTATTTCAATGCCTTTATTGCAATTAAAATGTTTTATCTTCAAGGCAAGTTTCCCTGTCAAATGACAAAATGTTGTAAATTTTGGAAATTGACTTGTTTGGACTTGTACAAAAAGGTGATGTTTTCAGGCACAAACTGAAAACTCAACATGCACATGTTGTTGGAGGGGATACAACCATACTAATTGACGAATTTAATACACATGACACATTTCTATTCATCATGCAAGATTCTTTTCTAATGAAGAAAGCAAATGCCAAATTCATCTCATTTTAAAAGTTTGACAAGTTACACATATTTAGATATTAAATGATTTATTGCTTTAAGTGAATTTATTACCATAAAGAATGTATCAGTAAGATAATGTGAATATACAGTGTATGTAACAAAAAAGTGTGTTGCTGCTTTTGCAATCCTCAATTTTGTTTTATTTGCATGTCTTTATATGTCTGTTTTTCATTAAAAATACAAACAGATTCCATCATTCTGTTCACACATCAATTTCATGATTCCACAGCATTTTTACTTGTATTTATACTATACAAATATCTGAATGTATTCCTGCTCAATCTTTCAATATGTAAACAATGATACACTCAATTACAGAAGTAGTAATATGATAATATCACAGTGTGGATGGTCACACAACCAATGTGTTTGTGAAACAGCAAAATGCATATTTACTGCAAAATAGTGCCCTCTGTTGGTTGTCCTTATGCAGTCCAAACTGACAAATGAACGTAAGTTTGCTGACAACGGAATCCTAACAGGAGACATGTTTCTGACCAACTGACATTACACGCTAATTAAGCAATTTGACTAATTCTTTTGGTATATATGGTAAATAGAAATGTATTAATTTGGAGAATTGAACAACATCTGGCGTACAGCTGTAGAGAAGGTCATTTATTCTAGTATAAACCACAGAAAATACTAACCTGACTTGGATCACGTTATAACTAAATTTGAATTCACCTCTGAAATAGTCTTTCACATAATAATGTTAACCCATTGACTACGAGATTCCGCAAATCCCCATAGACTTTGTACAGGGGCCATCCGGTTCCCGTAAGCAACGGGTTAATGGAATTAGGTATGATGCACGAAATGGTCTCATTACAATACAGTAAGGAGACATTTTGCTCAAAACAAATGATTTTATATTATGGCTATTATAAATCATATTGACAAGTCATGTATTTTCTTGTTCAGCTCTTTTTGATCTAACCCTAACCACTTTCTATTAGAGTCAATAATCAATATGTAATGTCACCAGTTGGACAAACTATGTGCATTTTATCAAATATGCTCTGCCATTTCTTCACGGAAGCTTAATGGCAATTTTAACACAAAAGGACATGGATCAGATGAATACAAAACTCCTTCACTACATGTTCTATGGGCCCACTCGTTTGAATTCATAAGATTTGTTAAAATACTATGAGCATTTTCAAATGCAAATAAAAGTAGTGAAATGAAAAAAAAATCCTTGAATACATACATCAGGTGCGTCCCATTTCCTATATGACATGATTTATTTGGAAATGTTGAGAAAAGCCTCTGCTTCCTCCTGTCAGTATTGTTATCTTTTAGAGCAGGGCTCGACACTAGCACTTGCCCGCTTGCCTGGGACAAGTAAAATTTCATGTCGGGCAAGTAAAAAGTCAAAATGTTAAAATCTACTTGCCCCATCGGGCAAGGAAAATTTTGATCATGAAATGAGCAAAACATGTTAAAAGATCTTAACAAAAACAAACAAAATATGTCTAAAACTTTGTGTTCAGTTAACTTATACTAAATTTCATCACTGTTTTGTTCATTGTACTTCATTTTATGACTCTTTAAATTCATAAATCACACCTTTTGTAGTCCCCAGAATTAAACTAACAAATGTTCAATGCTACAAATATCAGTTACAATTAGGGGGAATAATTTTTATGTTTTTGATTTTTCATTTTCGGGCAATTCAAGCAAGTAAAAATCTGTAAGAGATAATTTCACTTACCCAAAGGGCAAGTAGGAAAAAAAGTAAGTGTGAAGCCTTGTTTTAGAGGATCACAAATATTCACAAAATGAATATTCCAGTTCATCTCATACTCTTAGTTGCATGTAATTTAGTTTGCAAATTTGGGTGCACTACACCACTTCCCACAAGTCTTATATACCATACTGATTTGTTCAGTTTAACACAAAGTGACTAACATTTGTCATTGTTGTTTGTTGAGAGGAACATATTTGAAAATTTAGCATCATTACATAATTTGGCAAAAACGAATGGTGACCTAGCTTAAATCTATCAATCAAATAAAATTTATCAAACTAAGCATCATTTTTCTCACAGTGGTAACACTTAATGACAAACCTGATGAAAATTTACTTCCCTTACTACCACGAAATGGCTACTACACATATGACTACCCACTGGCTACTGAACCGTATATGCAATATATTAACCCCTTGACCACGGGAACCGGGTGGGTTGTGTACAAAGTCTATGTAGTCTAGGCGATCGGTGCAAAATATGGCTAAAATTGTTCAGTCAATGATAAAAGCATGAAATTTGGCACAACTATATTTGGGCCTATACTGATTATTTTCAAAGGTGGAGCCAACGGATATGGCATGTTTCTTAGCAACAGTTGCTAGGAAACTTATTGACCATAGCAACGAGCCATTTAAGCATATCTAATCCATTTCAAAAGGATGATGTTATATGTTTTAGCATCAAAACTATCTAAATACATGATTCGAAGCCACCACTGTCAGTGTCAACAGAAAAAAAAACAGTATTTGTTGCTAGGCAACGGATAAACCATAAATTATATCTTAATTGTTTACTTGTAAAATGGTTCAGCCTAACAATTGTAGCAGAGATGTATTTGGGTATATTATAATTTGTACATATTGTCATTGATCGATGTTAATTGACAAATAACCTAATTTATTTAATTGCTTAGTGACCAATTTACCATAGCAGCAAGCTGTGTACATGATGAAAACAATCCCTGCATATTGGATCCATTAAATTCAAACAATTTTCTTATGAAAAGGCAGCATATTTTCTGGAAAGAGTGAATGCTATGGTGTTTTATATACCATACATCAAATTAAGCAGTTTGTTGGGCATATATTTATGAAAACAGCCAGATGTTTTTGGTCAGATAGATTGTCTCAACAATAAATATTCCCACCATAAAGAGTCTTAAGTCATTAGTTTCAGGCATTGTAACAATCTCCTGTGCATGTGCAATGAACAGTGTATCTGAAGCGCACACATACACATTTGCTTTCTCTACACCTGCTCCTGCATGGCACTCCAGCAGCTCTGGGCATGGATATATTGTCCACAGGGGCCTCCACTGTTCTCCACACAGGAGAGGAGGGCAACTGGCGGTATGACGTACTAACAAGTCCTCAATAGTGCCCACCTCGCAATGCTACCCTCCTGATGATGTTGCTGTAAAGCAGCCTGGCCAACATCCGATGTCCTTTTCATGTAAATACAAGCTTTCTAACAGAGGAGGATGGTGAAGTACTCTAGACAAGCCTCAGTCTCTTCAAATAATTTTGTTCTGGTGTACTGTGCAGCTCATAGAAGGCTCCAGGGAGTTCATCATGTGTCTGGCTCCCACACTTTCCATGCTGTTTTCTTTCCAACTTGGGCAAACTAGGACATGGTGTCCCAGAGCGTGAAAACATGGGACACTGGGAATACCGATAATTTTTGTGGACCGAGTGAGGCACTTATCTTCTGAGCTGGGATGTAGTGAAAGTTCTTGGCACTTCTGAATTAAAGCAGGCCAGAAGTGCAGACTTTCTAGCTGCTGTTCAGGTGCCGGCACAACTTTATCACAATCTATGGTCTGATCAAAGATCTTGTGAAAGCCTTGTCTGACGGCATCAGCAACATGTACCATGATCTTGGAATCTCCTTCTTCATGATTGCAGGAAGTAATGTTGGATGTGTCTCATGCAGGTTAACCCACACTGGCACCATCATTAACAACAGGTTTTCTACTGATGCACTTAACACCAGTGCATCATCAAGAAGTTTGAGCAATTCCATCTTGTTGCCATTCAAACAAAAGGAAAACTGTTGCCAGATCTCTGGCACGGGGCTGGACACCTCAACATGGCTACGTTGGCTAGGTCCCATATGCTTATTCTCTGGTCTGTGCCTTTAGACAGCTGTCAAGTGTTTATACCAGAAACTATATACTCGCTGAGTCTTGTGTTGCTTTTTTATGATGTGTGGGACAAAAACATCAGCAGCACAGTTGCCAAATATCTTTCAATGACCAGTTCTAAGAACGTTCA
>JZLH01S0001111.1:25554-35917 GCA_001188425.1 Eucidaris tribuloides
GTCGACACACCAGGGATTCCACAAACCACATAACACAGATAGCACACACACAATACAGCCAACACAAACACACAAGGCGGAGCACACCATACAGCACAAACACACACAGCCACGGAGCAGCATAGCAATAGCACACACTGCCACACACTACACAACACACACACACACACATCAGCAAACATCACCACACACAACTTTTCAGGCGAATTAGGTGTGTCTGGCCTTGTCCCATTTTGACTTTGAAATTTGACGTGCTTTGTGTCAAGCATACTCAAAGCTCGATGCTTCATACCATGAAACCGGGGATGCTTACTAAATTTCATTAACATTCTGTCTAACATTTAGGCTAAACGTTATCGAACTAAAAAGCGCACATTTTCAGATAGGGGCTATAACAAATTTCAAGGGCATATCTAAATGAGGTATGACGGGGCTTTGAGCATGATTAATGAAACAGCAGGCGCAATTTAATAGCTAATGTATAGCTTCTTGCCAATTTTCAATTCGCAAATCTGCCGAATAATATTATAAGTTATCAAACTTATAAGCCACAATAGCATTATTGTTTGTTTTGTTGTTTTTTTTGTGCTACTAGGGGTCTAATGAGGGCTATGTACCGTTTTAAAGCGGGCAAGTTTAAGTTTTGGCATTTTTAATTATTTGAAAGCTTGTATGGGACGGCGCAAAAAGGTCATATAACGGGCCGAATAAGCAACATTCTGAATGTTCTTGCGTTTTTTTTTTTTTATTAATAAAAAATTTCGGGGGGGTGGGATCGCCCCGAGATTTTATGGCGAGACTTTAATATTTACAGTATAGGCATCAAAGGTTTTTTTGTTAATAAAGGTGTTAACGTTATTGAATTATACACTAATCAGAAAGATCAGAGTCACGAATCATGGATTTACTTTGGGGGGCCTCCTATAAACTGTTGCCGTCGAAGATCGAAGCTCGGGCTGTA
Organism: Eucidaris tribuloides; assembly: GCA_001188425.1. Taxonomy (NCBI): domain Eukaryota; kingdom Metazoa; phylum Echinodermata; class Echinoidea; order Cidaroida; family Cidaridae; genus Eucidaris; species Eucidaris tribuloides. The sequence continues at coordinate 26,516 of JZLH01S0001111.1, forward strand.
GTTTGATATCAAGACATGCATTCATAACAAAATAATACAATTAACAATCCGTCGAACTTTACTTAAATATCGAACGTAAACCAGTTATAAAAAAGACAGCTATTTGCGTATTTGTATGAGCGCTTTGATCTAGCCCTAGCTCGCCGAAATCAAATTGCGCTGATTTAATAATCATTCTACCTCTATAGTATTATTAGCCTAGTGGAGTTATGCGAAGCGGAAACCAGTTATACAGCTATTTTCATTATAATGAGCTATGATCTAGGCATAACCAAAGATCGAACGTCGGGGCTGTTTGTAGTGTAGGGTACATACCAAAGTTATATAAAATCTATGAAAGCATTAATTAATCGTGACTGCCTCAGCTTTGCTCTCGCTCGCGTGAGGAGTTTCAAAACAATAAAACACACATACTCCGACTGAAGTTGATTCGCGCAACAACAGCAGGCTAAGATCAGCGGCAGAGTGGCGCGCAGCAGGGGGGGGGGGGCAGGCGAGCGGACCGGCCCTCCTAATTTTTCGCAAATTAGCGTGGGTGTGTTTCGTAAAAAAAATGCGGCGGGGGCTATTTCGGCACAACGCGCACAACCGCCCCCCTCCAACCTTGAGCGAACTTTGGCTGGGGGCGAATTTGGTAACGTGAAAAAAAATGGCCGGAAAAATTCCTCCGACGGATTTCGCCACCGCCCGGCCGCAAGAGGCTTTACAGTACTGCTATCCAGCCGATTCCGGTTGCATTCGTATGAGTGGGCATGCACATACCGAATAGTCGTTGCGTTGTGAACGTATAATAGTTGGATGGTTTTATACTGTCTGCATTTCAGCGATCAAAAGTTACATATATTCTGTATAGCCAACATCGCAGTTCTCGTCGACGAAACATATAATCAGAACTAGCTTTCTAACGCTCCGACTCAGAGTTTATAGCGCGCTTATTTTATGGGGGCGAAAGCACAAAATTGTATAAGATACAGAGTTCATTCATTTACGTCTTTTCAAGTTTTGTCCCGGGGTAAAACTTGCAGAAACAGCTATAGGGGGAGGAGCTTATCGATTTAAACGGTGCATACACCACGGCGCGACTAACACCAGTCGGGTGGCATGCATCAGTCACGCATGGTCGGCTCCAGACCTGTGCACGTGCGATCTGATTGCTTGGCAAGAACTGAAATTATTTCTTAACTTGTGCCTGTTGGTTGCTGGCTCCTTCTCCCTTTAATAATTGGGATGTGGATGAAATATTTCGAATTGGTGCGATATTTACCGGAAGTCAAGGATCAATGGCGTCTAATTAACCCCAATATCACCGGGGGCATAATGCCCCCCCCCCCCCACAGACAAATTTCGTGATTATTCCGCCGCGCGAAATTTTCGCTGACATTTTCCTTTATATTAACGTAATGAAAGTGAGTTGTCCTGTTATAAATACCACATCCCTTCCACCAGTATTTTGAATTAATTTAGGTTAAATGGCACTTTAAAACTTCATCTTGACTTTTTCCACATGCTTTGTATTGAAACTGGGTCTTTCCGCAGGGAATAAAGCTATCGCATATTTAAGGGATGTAATAATTTGAGTATTTGACACAGATTTTGATTACAGCATGGAATGAGATGATGTTTGCAATCAACTTTCCACCAGGGTGCTCTTATTTACTAGTAAAAATTGACATTATTTGTGTACGGAAAAAAATATCTTTCATTCTTGTTAAAGGTAGAACAATGGCAAAACTATATTGTGTAATGTGTAGGTGTTTTTGCATTGTATTCATTTATTTAAACTTCGAAAACTTACAATCACCTAAACACACTGCTTTTCAGAAAGTCCGTGTACATAGTAAAAATGATCCAGAAAATATGCATAAAAACAACATTTATCACAACTACCGTGTTACGCAAATTAAAACAGTATAATGAAATGTCTCGTCATAATAATTAGGGTAATAATATATACAATGTAACTTACACCCGGGAACCGATTATTGTTATACCATATCCCATATATCATTAAATTACTCAACTATATTAAAAATTGATTTTCATATGCTGAATTTAATTTTGTTTTCAATTCCTTAATTAGAACTGAATAATGACTACCAAATATTAAAAGTTATAAATACTGTTACATGTTGTACATTTTAGGTTTCACGCTATTTGTTATGTTTTTGCTACGTGTTATGTGTTACATTTTGTTGTTTTGTTACTATGTTAATCATGTTTTATGTTATATCACTGTGTTATTTATTGTGAAATTATTAATCTTACGAGCCAATGGAAAAAAAAGTTCTATGTATTTTACGTGGACAATAAAGATAAATCTGAATCTTAAATTGTAACATACAGAAATATATTAATGCATAGACTAAGATGATCACCATAACTTCTTTTGTTGCCCCGCTACTTATAATTCTCTTCCCGCCAACTGAATACAGAATAATTTTGGAATATAAAATCCTCATTCTCTTTTGTGCCCCGCCCCCATTGGGTGTACTATAGTAATTACAAGACCGCCCTATCCTACACCCTGGACTCATTATTCAGTATTAGATCAAATTAAATACAATAACAACTTGCAAAACTGGCTTGATGGCATTGACAAAAGTCGACTTTAATGGATCAAAAACAGGAATTAATTAGATAATATTAATGTGTTAACCAAAATTTTTGGCAAAATGTGCAAAGAAATCACACACAAATCTAAGTATAGCCATGTAAAATCACAAATAACTCATTTGGCAAACTTCGAAAGTGTGCAAAATTTCCCCAAAGCGGATAGAAATGGAAATCGGGTTTCGGAAATTCAGAAATCTGGAGAAGCCAACTGTTAAAAAAGTGTCTATAGAATAAACACCCAACAGTTTTGTTACAAATTATTTGTGTATACAATAACAAGATGCTCACTTCATTTTTCTGATACCACCATCGAAAATGTGATGGAGTTATGTATTTTATTTGATTTCATTTGAAATGATGCCACGAAAAACATTTAATCGTATTTGATAATTTTGTCATATGATAAAGTATTGTGTACCTGAAATGTGTTAGTTTGATCGGAAAATGGGTTAACTCCACTTAAGTAACTCTGGAGAAAGTGCATTTTGTACTCGCGCCCATGGGAAAATAAAACTAAAACCCGAAATATTTTGTACTTGCTTGCGGTATTTGGCTTCAAATTTTATACCATCGCTCGGGGCGTATATGGTAAACGTATTGATGTTTATATTCCTCATACTAAGAATCTTGGTATAGGATTGGCAGAGAGTTGATCACGTGATAAAGCTTTGTTTTTCCCATCAGATCACTCATAAAGAAAAGTTCGTTACACTCGGTAGATAGTAAATTGATAGTCCGAGTGTGACGCACTTTTATTTCGCGGCGTACTCAAAAATATTGATAATTGATGCGTTAGAACTGTTGTGTACTGAAGAGATCAGCGAAACACAAAAGTACTAACACCATCGCGTCGGCGTATTTCGTGAGCGCAATATGCAACATACATGTACGCTAACGTGCATGCGCACGCGCATCGAACGTCCCTGGTGGTGCGCACCTGCAGGAGTTGGTCGGGCGCGTATTCCATATTCGGGCCCCAAATAATGTCTTTTTCAGAGAAATATGCATCTTTGTTGTGGGATATAAAGCAAATAATCACCTTTAAGTTTCAGGCGACGAGACGATCTATCACTTCATTTGCGATCTGAATGTATATGCTATCTTTCCGAAGCGAACATCCAGATCGCTTCGGAAGTGATAGATCGTCCCATCACCTTTACCAAGGGTAATTATTTGCTTATTATAACTCAATTTTGGTAAAAATAGAGTTAACCGGTTTTGCGATAAAACGCTTTGCATCCAGCACTATAAGGATACATTATTTTTGTATTTTGCTAATTTTTTGTAACACATTTACACGTCAATGACGGTCAACCTGCCATTTCGAAGAATACATTGCTTTGGAAGAAAGAGGCACTGAGGTCAAAATGGAGGGTTTGGGGGACACTCGACCCCACTCCTCGCCAGAAGGCTATGTCACCTCTGGAAAAAAAAATAAATATGATATTAAATTATGTTTAACATAAATGACCAAAGTCTACCTATATCACAAGTTTTCTCTCTCTCTGTAAGGTGTACCAATAGTGGCGCATGAAACCGTAGTTTTTCAAATATGTTAGAATATCTATTACTTGGGGCAAATACATACCAATCCTCAAGTTGCACATTGACTATTTAAAACAACATTGTGTTTATTTTTATATAGAAAGTGACTTAAGAGTTTGCACCCTAAATGCGTTTTCTATGCAAATGATTTGAACATTCTCCAACCTGATCGCTCGTATGCTCGCTTTACAATAATTTTGAATTGTAATTTTCCAACACACACACACACACACACACACACACACACACACACACACACACACACACACACACACACACACACACACACACACACACACACACACACACACACACACACACACACACACACACACACACACACACACACACACACACACACACACACACACACACACACACACACACACACACACACAACTTTTCACGAATAGGTGTGTCTCCTTGTCCATTTTGACTTTGAAATTTGACCTTTGGTCAACATACTCAAAGCTCGATCTTCATACCATGAACCATCTTACTAAATTTCATTAAAATCTGTCTAACATTACTAAAGTTATCGAACTAAACCACATTTTCAGATACATACAAATTTTCACATATCTAATGAGGTATGACCTTTGACATGCATAATCCAAAATGAAACACAGGCAGCAATTTAATACTATGTAACTTCTTCCAATTTTCATTCAAATCTGCCGAATAATATTAAAGTTATCAAACTTAAACCACAATACATTATTGTTTGTTTGTTGTTTTTTTCACTTAGCTAATGAGCTATGACCTTTTAAAGCGCAAGTTTAGTTTTGGCATTTTTATTATTTGAAAGCTTTATGCCCAAAGGTCATATAACGCCAATAACAAATTCTGAATGTCTTCCGTTTTTTTTTTTTAATTAATAAAAAATTTCGGGGGGGGGTACCCCGAGATTTTCGACTTTATTTTACAGTATAGCATCCAAAGGGTTAATAAGGTGTTAACGTTATCTGAATTATACCTCATCAGAAAGATCAGAGTCTGACTAAACTTGTGCTTTAACTTTGGCCTACATACTCCGAAATCGAACTCGGGCTGTAGTTTGATATCAAGTACATTCATACCAAATATCATTACAATCCGTCGAACTTTACTAAATCATCGAACGGAAACCAGTTATACAGCTATTTCCACATTTTAATGAGCTATGACCTTTGATCTACCTACTCCGAAATCAAATTTGGGCTGTATTTAGATATCATCTACCTCTATAGTATTATTAGCCTAGTGAGTTATCGACGGAAACCAGTTATACAGCTATTTTCATATAATGAGCTATGATCTACATACACCAAAATCGAACTCGGGCTGTATTTTGATACATGTACCTACATACCAAAGTTATATAAAATCTATGAAACATTAATAATGTGACTGCCTCACTTTGCTCTCGCTCCGTGAGGAGTTTCAAAACAACAAAACACACATACTCCGACTGAAGTTGATTCGCGCAACAACACGAGCAAGATCACGGCAGGAGTGGCGCCACAGGGGGGGGGGGGGCAGGGAGCGGCCGCCCTCCTATTTTTCCAAATTACGGGGATGTGTTTCGTAAAAAAAATCGGCTGCTATTTCGCCAACCCCCCCCCCCCCCTCCACTGAGCGACTTGGCTGCGAATTTGGACGTGAAAAAAAAATGGCCGGTAAAAATTTCCCCGACGGATTTCGCCACCCCCGCCCAAGAGCTTTACAGTACTGCTATCCACCGATTCCGGTTACATTCGTTTGAGTGCATCACATACCGAATATCGTTCGTTGAACGTATAATAGTTGGAGGTTTTATACTGTCTGCACTTTGAGACTAAAAGTTACATATTTCGATACCAACTCGAGTTCTCTCGACGAAACATAAATCAGAACTAGCTTTCTAACTCCGAACTCAGAGTTTATACCCTTATTTTATGCGAAACACAAAATTGTATAAGATACAAGTTCATTCATAAAAGCACATTGTTTAAGTTGGCTTGGGTGAGCGAAGTTTCGCTTGGGCAAGCGAAAGTTACAAAGAACTTTTAATCTTGTTAAAGCGGGTGTATCCACTTTAACGTATAATAAGGGGTATAACCTAGCACAATATAACTATTCAGGGGGAACTTGAAAGGGGTCAGACAGTACCCAGTGGGCCTATTGTATAGAGCATGAACTTAACCTGGTTACGCCCAATTGATTGAGATGTCTGATGGTACCTTAAGCAGAACTATTATGTTACATGAACACAACTTTATAACTAGTAAATTAGGTCACATCATATATACACTAATAAATGAATAATACTAATATAACTAATGAATTTCATCACTGCTGTCCTGCAGTGACAACTAAAATTATCAAACGGATACGAGTGTTACGGACGGAAGGACAGACGAATGGACGGACAGCAGCGTTACTAAACTCCTCAAAAAGTTCTGGAACTCAACTTTGATCGTTGATATCTCTCTTGGTTTGATATTGATATCATTGAAAAGCCTGTCTATTTCCCTTTACAATGACATTTGCCAAGATTATGGATTAATGTGCAAGACATTTTAATAAAGGGTCAAGTCAAAGTGAAAAGTTGCCAAAATGCTCACCAGTTCAGCATGCATTTGTATGGAGAGTGAATTGTGTTTAATGATAATTGTGATGGCTTTTAGTGTGTTTAATGATGCTGTGATGGTTTGAGGGGTTTCCCCGGGGGTGCGATGGGGGGGGGGTATATCCCTCTCCGACTTCGTCCGGCGAGGGGATAATAACTAAATTCATGTCGTTAAAATAATGTACTCATTTTGTAACCATGGGTGTTTGCATATCATGGAATGATTATTATGCAGCTAGTACAGTTGCGTTGCATGCAGCTATATAGCTAGCTCTTTATATGCAAGTACAAGCAGCAGTAATTTACACACAATTTAAGAAAAGGGTAGAACTTTAACTTTGGGATGTACGATAGTAAATAAACAGTAAGAAAACCTATTTTTTGCACCAATTTTCAGTTAATATCACGATATCTGTGATGGAACCTTAAGTTTATAACAAACGTCCACCAGATGGTTATTCGGGGAGGGGGGGGGGGGACGACTTATCTAAGGGCCGCGGTTGAGACCCCCATTTTCAGTCCTAAATTTCAGTTCCAGTGCATCTCAATTTCAGAAGCCATAGATTTTTTTTTCAGTTCCAGAGACCCCCAAATTTGCTGTTTCTCGTATGGTCATGCATCCCTAAAGGGCCGCTCCAGCTGCATAGTTTCGCTACTGATATTGCAGGGCGCGACCGGGCCAGAGCAGCACACTTTCAGCACGGCGCGCGGGAAGTTCGCCGTGGCGCATTTCCGAAGCAAAGCATTTTGAAGCCAAGTTTAGTTTTGGGGACTTTTTGTTATTTGAAAGCTTTATACCCCAAAGTCATAACCCTGCAATAATAGATTCTGAATGTCTTTAGTTTTTTTAATCATGAAAAATCTCGGGGGGGGGGACCCCGAGATTTTCGACTATACTTTATATTATAGCATCCAAAGAGTTAAAAAGGCTTTAAGGATACATGCGTTATATCTCATCTGAAAGAGCAGACTCTGCTCTTTCAGATGAGGTATAGCTCATATAACCTTTTTAACCCATTGGAAGCTATAATGTAAAATATATCCGAAATCTCGGGCCCCCCCCGAGATTTTGTCATTAATTAATTAAAAACAAAAACTAAAGACAAAAAAGGTTTATATGAGGTTATAACACATGCAACTTTAAAGCATTTTAACCTTTTTAACCCCAAAGTCAAAACCCTGCAATAATAGATCTGAATGTCTTAGTTTTTTTTTATTAGTTAATGAAAAATCTCGGGGCGGGGGGGGACCCCCGAGATTTTCGGAATATTTTTCCAAAGGGTAAAAAGGTTATATGAGCTATACCTCATTGATAAGAGCAGAGTCTGCTCTTTCAGATGAGGTATACGTATGTATCCTTAAAGCTTTTACCTTTGGATGCTATAATATAAAATATAGTCGAAAATCTCGGCCCCCCCCCCCCCCGAGATTTTCATTAACTAATAAAAAAACTAAAGACATTCAGAATCTATTATTGCAGGGTTATGACTTTGGGTATAAAGCTTCAAATAACAAAAAATCCCCAAAACTAAAATTGGGCTTTAAGGTCTTAGATCTAGCTCTTGAGACCCTCATTTTTCGCTCATGCCACTTCAAGAGCCCCGTTTTTCGATTCGGCGTGGCACAATGGTATCACATTGTAGCATAAATATTAAAATCACATGTAGGAAAAAAAATGTGCATGGTAAACCCTGACACTATTATTATTCGTCTGTAATCGCTCAATGATCGTTATGAAGTGCATTTATTTCAGTGATTCATTTTACACCACATTCAGAGACATTGATAAAAGAAGGACCATGCTGCTAAGATATTGTTAAATAAGGCCATTAAATGGATTTTTGTTAACTTTTATTCGTCCAATGCAAATATCCTTATTTGTTTTAGTCTCCAGGTGCATTTGTTTACGAAACATCATGGTAAACGAGATAATCTCTAAAATGGAAGAATTTACGGAAAACATTCATGATAAGTTGTTCGTAGGCCTATCGTAAATTCATCTGTTACCACATATACAGAAAAGGATGGCCAAAGCCGGGGGGCACTAAGTATAATTGTGTATACGTATGTGCCGCGGTAGGAGCCCATTTTCAGTCCAAATTCCGTTCCAGAGCATCTCAATTTCATAATCACAGAAAATTTTGAATTTTCCAGTTCCAGAGACCCCCAGTTTGCCGTTTTGCTTCTAATTTTCGCTACGGCCGCGCTGCTTCGCGGCGCGGCCGAGCGCAGAGCATTGCCTTTCAGCACGGCGCGCCAACGGCGCGCCGGGAACTTCGCCGCGATGAGATTCCACAGCATAGCATTTTGAGGTTTCTGAAGCCTTAGCTCCAGTTCCAGAGACCCATTTTTTCGTCAAGCCCGTTCCAGAGCCCCCGATTTTTCGATTTCGGTGCGGCACATAGGTATCACTTTGTTAAGTCGAGTGCCCCCCCCCCCGGGCAAAGGTTGTCTACGATTGCATCTCGATGGAGTACAGGAGCTGACCGGTAAATTTGGTCTATACTTACCCTCCTCTATCATTAAAAACAAGACAATACAGCAATTCAAGAGAAATCAGAGCACTATTCACAAGTTATCTTACCTGTGGCGTTGTAAATGATTCAGGCCTTCACTCTGTTAGTCTAAACGAAGAAAGTTGGAATTTATCTCTT